>JAAGKR010004658.1:0-58622 GCA_011419295.1 Clarias macrocephalus
AGAGCTGTCGAGTACAGTAAGCTTTTTTTTCCCGATAGGCCAGCAGGCTACTAGCATATAGTTCAATCATTCAGTCGTCTTCCTGATAATTGCTTTTCTCTTAAAATAAACTGAAAAAAAAATGAAGTGAGAATAAAATAAAGTGAGAAAACCTAGCAATACTATCTTATTCATTCGTTCTGTATAGAGCTTATCGTGTACAGTGTCAAGGGAAGCCGACACTGTTTTGGGCTCAAGGCAGGGCATACCCTGGACGGGGTGCCAATCCATCCATCGCAGGACGCATACGTATACACACACACACACACACACACACACACACACACACACACACACACTTGCACACTCATATCCGCAATTTGGCAAATTAGCCTATGCTACATGTTTTTGGATGGTGAGAGGAAACCCTCGGACATTGAAGGTGCGATGCCACAGTGCTAACCACTACTAACTCATATTTAACACATTAAAATAAATGTGTCAACAGTTACATTGTTTGATTGTGGTGTTAAAAACTGAAAAATCATTTTAACATTATTATATAAAAATTATTATATAATAATTATTACATTATTATATTGTATTAATATTACTTTTATATCAGTAAATATGTAAAATAAATTTTAAAGTGCATCTTTTTTAATAAATGTAAGGAGGGTAATTTATTTTACGAAATTAGCCATAAATCTATAAATCTTCCCGATCTACATAGAACAGTGGTATTTATCATAATAAAATTAATAAATGCTGCAACTAAAGGTTACAATTTAGTTGTTTTGATGTTGTTTTTGTTATTCAACATTATTTCGACAGCTTTTTGTCAACATCATTCAAAAACAACTCGATAGTGAATGTCATCACTAGATCATTACAACTCTATTACAATGTTAGGATTCCTGTGGGTTACAGTGTTTCTTGATTTAAAATATTTTACTTTTAAAGTAAGGGAAAATGCTATAATGTAATTTGTAAGTATAGATATTCTATAAGACATCAAAAGATCTGCTAGTTGCATCATGCCACACATCTTACTGTCTTTATGTAACCAACATTTCTGCTAGACCATTATTATTATAATTTTTTATTTTTTGCAAAAAATCTAGTTTATAAACACTCAAGTCAAAGTTACAACATTTTCATTCACGTTTTCACAGCAAAAGTATTGTAGCTAGCAATATAGCAGTTTTTGGCATTCAATCTATTGGTTAAAAAGCAAAATGCTATGAGGGGAAAAAAATCACCAACACAACAAGCACATCCCGGTGTTCAAACAGCACTCTGCAGAAAGAGCTGAAGTTTCCAAGATAAACAGAAATGAAGGATGCTTTATTGTCTAAAGGTGTGTGTGTGTGTGTTTGTGTGTGTGCGTGTGTGTGTGTGTGTGTTTGCCGTGAGCTAAACCGGAGGCGGACTTGTGGAGTATGAAACACCTCACACCTGGAAGTAGTACTTATTGGCTTGAAACACACATACACACACTTTTGTTAAGCGTTCATCTGACAGCAGTGTGTAAACAGTGCTGGTGGCGCCACAACTAAAAATAAAGGAGGAAGTGTAATACGTCTCTCTTTCTGACAATGTACCCTTACAGATTTGCTACAGTGTATAAAAGCCCAAAACATAAATAAGAGCAGAAAAGCATTTTACAAGTGAAGCATATTACTGTACAAGCCATATTACAAGTGAAAATTCTCACACGTCAACCACATGGAACAGTGATGAAAGCTGTCTCTCTAACCGTTGCATTCAAGACCAGCTAGCATTAACTGAACATCAACCGTTTCCAAAGAGAGTCTTAATAGTCATCTTTGGCGCCATGGGACCGTATATTTCCAGTATTAAATTTGGAAGGATGCTGTTTCTACAGTAGCTTACTTAAAATATATACAGTGTTCATGAGCTACATGAGCATATACAGTGCTAGCTACTTTCTGAGGACAACAATTTAGCTTGCTTAATTAATTAATGACCCTTATGAGTAAAATGATGAAAATTAGAAATTGCCAGTGATTAAATCTCTTATACAGACGACACAAAGACAAAGGAACAGTGGAAACTAAACAGAACTATTAACATTAACATTTACCTCAGATTTGTTGGAAAAATTATAAGGATAAGAAAGATTATAGTATGAGGAGAAAGACACAGCAAGCATGGAAACAAAACATAACTATTGTAAAACATTTCCCTCAGTTAAGATGATAAAAATCCCCCCCAAATGAACATTTTAAAATACGAATTATCATTACAATTTGTATGGCTAGTGTTTAGTCATCAAATCTTGCATACAAATAGTGAAAACGAGAAAGAACAATCAGGAACATCAACATTTACCTCAGGCTACCATATTTTTACCAAAAATCTAAAAGTTTATATCTCAGAGTGACAATTAAAATCTGGTTAACTATTGACAAATGTCAACATTTACCTCAGATAACTCAGGTAAACCTGAAAAAATCAAAGATAAAGACAGAAAAAGACTATCTGACTAAAGACTTCTAAACATGTTGAGATGAAATCCCTTATACAAAGAGTTTAAAGACACGGTGAGTGTGGAGACAAGACAGAACCAGTGGAAATATCAACATTTATCTTAAAGATGTCTCAGTTAAATACATCTGACAAAAACTATATACAGTCAGTAAAACTTCAGTTTGGCTAACTAGAATGTAGCCATTAAGTCTCAAGTGTATACAGATATGAGGTTTATGGAAGCTAAACAGAAATATATGATATGAAATATATGAATGTCAACATTTTCCTCAGATACAATATGGGGGTGAAATTGTAGGATAGTATGAGGGGCGTTCACGTCATATTGAAACTTGTGATTAAATTTCTGGTGAATAAAGATGTTAAAGTAATTGAAATTTACAGGAGACTTAAAACACAGCAGAGTGATGAGACTTCCACAGGAAAACATTTGAAAAGTGCAAACGTTTGGTGCACGCAGGACCCACTGCAGTCGTTCCCATGAGCATTCAGGGAGGGGAATGTCTGATCCATGAATACCGATGGATAACTTGTAGATGCATCTGTCTACGAGAACTGTACATGCAATCATTCACCAACACCATATGCACATTACAGAAACTCAGCACTCCTGACTTTGCTCCAAGTCATTTCCACATGTGTGGAAAAGCAATTAAAGGAAGTCCTGGGAGGCCGCTTTGACTTGTCTTAAGAAAACACTTCACAAGTAACGCTACATTTTAGCTAGCTATCATATAGCTCTTAACGTTCCTCTACAGACAGTATGAAGCCACAGTGAAACTGAAAATAAGTCAAAACTATTGGGAACATTAACAGTTATGCCAGATGTGATGAAAAGTATTAATAAAAAGCTCAGCAGGACTAAACTTATACAATAAAGTAAATTTACTATTCATCTCCTCCTTACTGGAAAAACAACCACACTACGTCACCGTATCCCTTTGTTTGTTACATCACATGAGTTTGGATTCGTTTACTGATGTTTGATGGTGGTATTGGAAAACTTCATCAATAACATTGTGATTCTGCAAATGCAAGCACTTACGTGTTCGAACATCGGCTTATCAAAAAAGTTTAGATTCTTAGAGCACTATATATAAAAATATATATATATCAAACACATGGAGCAGCGACTATTAGGATGTAGCGTTATGATTTGGACATGTAGCATAACTGTTTAGTTCCACAGACACTGTGAACTTGATCATCATGGTGTAGTACAGTATCGTACCATTGGGTTTTGTGTGGTGGCTGGAAACCATATATGGGATGCTGGGGTTACTAAACTCTATTTATGAGTTGGCTCTTTCCACACTCACACACACACACACACACACACACACACACTCACACACACACACACACACACACACACACACACACACACACACACACACAAATACACACATATCCCGAGGCGGGGATGAGGAAAAAGACGAGACGCACCTGCTGTTCTTAAAGCCAGATGAGTGGAAGTCCTATTTCCCTAAAGGAAAGGCAGTACACCTGACAGCCTCACACACACACACACACACACACACACACACACACACACACACACACACACACATTTCTATGAGTAAACATTCCATTATTCTATAATAACAAGAATAAAGATTGTGCACATGATGCTGGGTGATGAGTTTCAAAAATATTGGAGTGGGAAAAATCCTCAGTGTTTTTTGTTGTTGTTGTTGTTATAAAGATGAAATGTATATACTTATAATGTACATTTTACTCACTATAATATAAAAAAATACAGCGTAAAAAATAAATCACAGGTTTGTTATATGTAGCTATCTAACTGCATTGTATAAAAAATTTAAAGCTTTAAATAAATATTATTCAAGGACAATATTCACAATTTTAGGAGCAGTATGGGGGAAAGTAGTTCTCCTCCACCATTCGTTAGTATTTCATTAAACAAAGTGAATATTTTGCGCTAAAGACAATGCTAAAGCAGATTAGCGCTTGAGAAAGACAGAGAGAGAGAGAGAAAACAGACAGGAAATTATTATGCTAAGTAGCATCTTTTCATCGTCTGTTTCTCATTACGAAAAACAAAGCCACATAATGCGTTATTAAGAGACGTGGCACATTCACGGGTCCTTTGTAATTCACCGTTTGACGGTTACACTTACAGCAATTACGGTGTTTAATTTACGGATTTAGCGCTGCATGTGGCTAAAGTTTAGTCGAGCGTGAACGCTAGTGTGTGTGTGAGAGAGAGAGGCAAAGAGAAATAGAGAGAGAGTGTTGATGTGACTCTTCTTGAAGTCTCTGGGGGACCGAGGATGTGGAGTGTTGATCGTTGCGGCTCGCTGATAAGCTAAAATGTTTTCAGAGCGTAAAGAATCGTGCGGTGCGCGAGAGGGATAAGGCGTAATCTGGCGCCGCACGCCGAACTGCTCGCTAATATTTGCATTGGAAATCAGGTGGAAGTTATGCTAAGCTCACCATTATAGCCTCCTCTGTGTCTGCGTCTGTGTGTGTGTGTGTGTGTGTGTGAAAATAGGTTCCTTCATTTAAATGTGGCCTCTTCTCCATGCAGGAAAAAACGAATAATAGCTAATCAAATAGCTGCTTTCTTTTCTGTCTACTGCTAATAATCAAAAAATATAAAGTATGCACATATTGTAAGTGAAATGTAATGAAGATTTATTTCTGGTTGAAAAAGCCAGCAAAAGGAGGCTCTGTGTGAAGTGTTATCGCTGAAATGAAAGCACCAGGCTAAAGAGCTTCGTATAGGATTATATTAATAATGATGATGTCATAACGAGATCAAAAGAAGGCAGTGTCAACAATCTCGCCAGACATGTATTTACTGGTGCATATTTACATTTGATCTTGAATCATTCAGGAGTTTGTTCTGCTAGTTGTGACATCGCAGTTTCTTCATATTATATATTCTCGATGTTTGTAATTCACCTTTTGTAAATTGCACCTCTGATTGTTGCTGTGAACTGACACTGGAGACTCCTTCCAAAAAAGTGTTATGTTATAAACATAAAAAAAAAAAAAACTCAGACATGTTTACGTGAATCCTGAGAATGTGTTCTAGCCATAGAAACAATAATGTTTTAGGACATCAATTGCAGAAAATTAATCAACACCTTCTGACCAATCAGAATTGGGAATTCAGCGATGCTGTTGTGTACGACTCATCACCGGGGACAGTATCGTCACCGGGGACAGTACTGGAGCGCAAGGACACCATACGGAATGTTGCACCAATGCCGGAAACAGAAAAGAAGAGATCACTCGGTCCTGCTACTCTACGTTCGCTCTTCCTCTCTCTCTCTTCCTCTCTCTCTCTTCCTCTCTCTCTTTATTTAAGGAAGCAGAACTGAAAAGTGATTGAAGCCTGCTTTCCTGAAGTGGAGTTTCTCAAAAACCGTGTGAAATTGTGCGGTTAATCGGCTAAATCTCTCAACACAAAGAGATAATTGCTCCCCAAATTAGCGTACCTGAGACCCGTTGCGTTCAGTCACGCCTAGTTTCGTGCGTAGTGATAATGGTGATATTAGGACTTAATTAAGATGGGGCCGGAGTTGCTGAAGGTCGACCATTAGCAGCAGGATCATTGAAATGCTAATTATGAGCAGATTAGAAAGTTACGCTCCTTTACAGGGGGTTATTAGATAATTACTCACGGTGTAATAATGATTATAGGCCACACAGACTGAGTGTATATGTGTGTGTGTGTGTGTGTGTGTGAGAGAGAGAGAGAGAGAGGTGCTAGGGAAAGCCTTTCGCTCAAGATAGTGAAACTAAGCAGTTTTTACATTGCATGTGTGATTTGTCGGTATCTCCTCACTCTTATGTTTGCTTAACTTGCAAATAATATTCCTAGATTTGTGAATCATTACTAAAATTGGATTAGTTAAACTTGATACATCAGGAAATCCCCAGAGCCATACGTTGTTGTAACACCTCTTTACAGTGCCAAGGGACGTGGATCCGGATTCCTGGTCGTGATTGCGACTTTGCTATCACACATTCTTGGTTATACATGTAGCTCTCATTCATAACAGTCTCACTGTTCACAGTCATATTTATCTCCTCATCAGGTTCACGTAATCTGGAGTGACTTTCATGACCGCAGTTTTGCACCACTCACTTTTGGCACTACTGTAACTTTTGATTTGCTATAAAATGAATATATATGCAGCTATAATATTATGAAAACCCATGTTCACTCTAAGACATGTCATATTGTCGCAACTGTAGTGACCCCACGACCCCAAACATACAGCTTGGCATCTCTGAATACACAGACTGTGGGAATATATGTGATCTTAATTAAAATAAATTACGTTTTCCTTATACATTTTACTTACAATGGTCTTTGACGCCGAACAAATTTGTGAGAAAGTTTGTATAAATCAAAATGATGAGTTTGTCCCTGATGAACAAGCCAAGGGTGATGGTGCTGAAGGGAAAGCTCCCTGAGATGGCAATAGGAAGACACCTTGAGAGGAACCAGACTCAACAGGGAAACCATCCTCATTTGGGTGATAGCGGATAGCAGGGACTGATCTGCAGTCATGCCGTGTGTAAGGCGGCTGGAAGTTCAATATAACAAGAGAGGTTTTCAAGATCAACCGTAGCACCCTGTGTTAAGCTTCGCACCCAGGGAATGTGGGACCCTTGAGATACAGAGCGAAGAACGTGATTGAAAAGATTTAGCGCTCTTGGACTGTAGGGTTAAGGAATACACTTATCAGCCATAACATTATAACCATGTGACTAGTATTGAGTAGGTCTCACCTTTTGCCACCAAAAGGGTGATGTGCAGTGTCCTGACACCTTTCTATCACAACCAGCATTGACGTTTTCCAAAGTTTGAGCTACAAAGCCCTTCTGTTGGATCGGACTACACAGGCCAGCATCAGTGATCTTTGGCCACCCATGACTCTGTAGCCGGTTTTCTGGTTTTCCCTTCCTTGGACTATTTTGGTTGCTCCTGACTGCTGCACAGCGGGAACATCCAGCACATGATGCAGAGTTGGCCTGACCTCCAAACTCTTGAAACACATGGCCTGATGAAAATCAGGTTGGAGCCAAACCTTGTGGTCAACGGCAGGGGTTGAGATCTCCATCCATGAAGGGAGTGTCTGAGGATGGATTGCTTGTTCTTGCTCACACCTGCAGTCACTGCTGCATGTAGAGGATGCAACTAAGTCTCACACAGAGGCAGGGATATGTGAATGTTATTCTTTACCTGCCAGTTATTGGTCCCTGCTTGAACTATGCACAAGATGTACATTCACTTTCTACCTGTGACGGTGACCCTACCTAACTGTTGTTTCTCTTCTCTTCTCTTTTCTTCTCTCTCTTCCACCTCTCCCTGTCTCTTTCTGTTGAGCTGCACATGGTGCTCCTGACCTGCCAGTGATCCGGACGCCATCTGCCCTCTGGACTTGTCCGACTCATCCTGGTGCCCCACGTCTGATGAGAGATCTCGTCTCATGGAGGGTCTGTGTGGTCTGCTTGTGATGTGTGTTGTGACTAGAGGCAGGTCCACATTACCATGAAGACGGGCCTGGCCTTGGCCGATGCAGACAACAGTTCTCTCAGGTCTTGTGACTGCAGACACTCAATAGTTCAAGCCTTAAATTCCAAACAGTTTTGTACGTGAGCCTCTAATGACGAAAGTGAACCATTAACTTAAACACCTCTCCTGTTATATTGAACGTCCAGCCTCCTAACACACAGTATGAATGCAAATCAGTTCCTGCTGTCCATTATCACCCAGATGAGGATGGGTTCCCTGTTCAGTCTGGTTCCTCTCAAGGTTTCTTCCTGTTGCCATCTCAGGGAGTTTTTCCTTGCCGCTGCCACTTTAAACATTTTCCTAATTTTTCTTTGATTCTGTAAAGCTGCTTTGGGACAATGACTATTGTTAAATAATTATATAAATAACGATTATTTAATTATGTTGAAATAAGAAAGCCAACCACTTTATCATGTTTCATTACAGTTAGTAATTTTAATTCAACATTATATATGATATGATTTTATTAATTTTTTGGGTGTACTGGATGGTTTTGATTATTGGTGTGGTGACCCCCCCCCCCCCCCACGCCAATCACCTGTAAATTACAGCTACGCATGGCTCCAAGACTGAGCATGTTGAGCTTCATAAAGATTGGATTTAGGAAAACTGTGAGTATATATGGTCAAGGAATTTGAATCCCTGTGGAAAATAGGTATCTGGCATGTATAGCCCTCTAGTGTTCTATCACTTAAGAAAATTTAGACCGGGAAATTTGTATCCATTGGTAACATAGAGAACTGGGTTTTATAGTATGCTGGGAATGCGTAGGAAGATAGAGATCTTTATAGATGTAGCTTTTGGAACATACAGATCCAGGAAAATGTGGCCTTGAAATCATATGCCTTTGGGAATTTATGGCCTTGTCATTGTAATGCTCTAGGAACACAGAGCCATGGAATAATAGGGCTTTGGAAAGCTATGTCTTTGGAAATATGGAGTCCAGGGACTGTATTGGTCGTCAACAAAAACACACCCTTAAGAGCATAATGGTGTAGAAACATAGTGCCCCTGGAGCACAGTCTCTTGAGATTAAGGTCATGGGTTCCTAGGGATTGGGCTTGGGAATATATTAGCTCTTGGGAATACAAGCTTGAGGAAACATACGGCCTGCCAAATAAATAAATAAATAAATAAATAAATCAGATCCAAATAAACTAAGTACAGGGAGATAATAGAGTCGGCAAGCAACTCAGATGTTACCCGCTGTAGGTGAAAACATGACGTCACATGTTCTGCTCATTTCGTCTGCCCATTCGAAATTATGTGAAAGGAAAAAATGCATAGAGCAGATTGTGCTAAATTTGGCATCATCCCCGTCGTTAGGCTCTCAAAAGGAGCAGGGGGATCCATGCATCAGCGTTCTTTAATCATCTTCAATCGTCTGCTCTCCTCCTCCTCCGAGAGTGAGCGAGAGAGACTGCGTGACCCCCCAGTTCCCACCGGAGTGCTCCAGCCACTGCGCCACTGCAAACATTATTGCACCGTCATTAGCATAATGATTTCCCTCATCTCATCTTTCCTCCTTCCTCATCTCTCTCCCTCCCTCCTCATCTCTCTCTCTCTCTCATGCTGCGGGTTGTTACCCCGAAAAGCTCCCTGAGGTCCTCAAGTGTTTTAAGCTTGTTAATAATCATTATGGATGTGCAGCCGAGTGGGTGAAGAGAATAATTAACTCACCTGAGGCGCTTGCGACGATTCTGTTAGGACGTTTTCATTTCGTCCATCAGGGACTCATTAGAGACAGTTAATAAATGCCAGGATTAAAAAAAAAATGTCCCGGTTGAGTGTAAACTTCTGACTCAGGGTCCAAAACCGCATCAGTTACAAAAGCATTGTAGCTAGGATAATTTTCATATTCTTCACACAGAGTTAACATAAAAACAATAATGATTATTGTGCAATGCTAATCTATTTGTCATGCTAGCTGTTTGGTCTAGCTTAGTCTTTTCATACATTTTCCTGGATTGCAGGGTGTGAAAACTGCTTTAAAGGAATAATAACTTAATGTATTTATTAAAAGTCTAGAAACATCTTTCAAAATATCGAATGGCACTTTTAATACTGAACCACATACCCGGTTTAGAAAGGAAGGACTGTTTACTGTTAGCGGCACCACAACAATGCTAATTTTGACAGATATGTTGTAAATATGGTAAAAAAAAAAAAAAAAAAAAAAAAATCTTGCTACATTTTTGGCTCGCCGCGTTTTAGTGCCGAAACGTGAAACAAACCCACTTCTGAAAAAGAACAAACTGCTCCAGCTTGCACAGCCATCTTTTCCCATCGAGGATTTGTTCACATCATACACACATTAATGCCGAGATGAAACGCACGTGCTCCTTGATGGACGTCCAGGTCTAATCTCCGGCTCGACTTGGAGCTATGCGCGGGCTTCACGTCTCCACAAACAGTCATTAAAGAGTCTTGAGGTGTATTTAGGGCTAAAGGTGGATTAGCGTCTTGGTGTGATTCTGAGAAGTGCACTCATGTCACTACAGGAACAGTCAGAGAGGAAAACGTGGGAGGTACGACGGACGCTTTTCATCTCCGCTCATGTCTCACGCTGGGAAACATTTATCTAAACAAAACTGTGCAGACTTACTCTCTTTTTTAAACCTAGACACAAGAGCTACGGCTAGTTCAAAATGTCATGCTAGCAGTATTCACAATCATGGAATTAATGCGAAAATATCGCACAACTGAGCTGCTGTGTTCCGATCCTCTGTTTCAGAAAATTTCACACCATATTGGATAAATCCTTTTTTTTAAGTAAAAGAGTCAGGTGACTATGGTGCTATGCTGGCTAGTTTCTGTAGACACTCTTCTGCTACATTGGAGATTCTTTTTTTTTTTTTTTGAATACTGGCAAACTATAAAGCTAGCTAGCTAAACATATAGCTAGGTTGCCTAATTCAAGCAAGCTACTTAAAACGCTGTTGTTGTTTAGCTAAAATATTTTGGTTTTTTTCGAGACTATGACGCTGATGCTAAGAGCTAGTCTACAGGTCATGCTAGGCCACAATTTTCATACCATGTGCACTTCAGATGTTGAATCCCCTTCCGTTTGTGGATTCTTTCTTATTAACAATTAAATCCAGAAGGTGCAAAATTTCATCTTGATGTAGCTAGCAAAAATTAAGCACTTAAGCACAGTGAACAGTCTCGAATCCTCTAATCGTTTCATCCTCCCTATTGATGTGCACTACATTGTTGGTGTAAGAGTTTAACCTCCCTACGCTACAAATTTGCTATTTTGAGGCAAAATACAATCACTCAGATTAGTTAGCTAGAGCTACGTTGGTTGGGAATCATTGCCTCATCGCCCAATGTCACCATGTCATTGTGAGGCCACACGTGAGGGGGAGATTCCTAGCAGGACTATTGTGGTGTTTGGCCAAATGTTGCTAATTCTTGATTAAGGTAAAGTAGCAATTTGAGAAATTTGGGACATTTTTTATCCATCCAAAGAGGTTCAAACTACCCAAAGAACTGCTAAAATCCACCTACAAATAATGTACGGTACTTTTTTTTTAGTCGCTGATTACATTTGAACGATTTGAGAAAGCTCTTTTTTTTTTTTTTTTTTTGCTTGCCTGGTTTCCCCGAGTCATGCTGAGCCACGATGATCTCCCTACGATTTCCTCCGATCTCACATTCAGGAAAGTAGGTAAGGCCTCTCAGTATGGCAAAGCTTTCAGAAAAGAAAAAAAAAACAGCATGCACTGATTAGCATGCAATACTGCAGATGTTTATTCTTTATCTTTTTTTTAATTTTGCTTGTTCTGATTCTACGGCTAATCTCTGTTGCCCAGCATTCATTCAAAAGCAACGGAATTAGCGAGCATTGGCGCTTGAGCATCATTTCCTTTAGCTGTTTTAAACAGTCAGTGATTTAGCGTATGGGGACATAGCTGTCAGTAAATAAACAAATAGAATTTGTTGATTAGCATGTAGCGCTCCAGGGTGATGTCGCCTCTCTCTCTCTCTTGCGGTCTCTTTCTCTTTGACTTCATTTTTCACCCTGCCAAAATGTCTTATTGCTTATTTTTTTGCACTTAATTGCAAACAGGGAGGTCAATTAATTTCGCTTTCCCTCTCTATCTTTTTTTGCCGCACAGCCAAATAAAAACCTCGTTTGTCGTTCCCTCTTTGTCTTTTTTTTTTTTTGTATTCGAATTCCATGTCACTTCAAACGGATTAATTGAGCGCCTTTGTTGTTAATCTCAGCGGCACAGAGAGGAGGGAGAGCGAGACTCGCCTATCTCTCGCTCGCTCTCTCTCTCTCTCTCTCTCTCTCTCTCTCTCCAGCGAGCCTCTGAAATCGCTCATTAGCAGGAGGAGACGCTTTCTGTAGTCTTTTGTGGAGCAACCAATAGATCTCCTTCTCCAAATAAAGTAGCTTTAACACATCACAGAGTCCATAACTGCACGGATAAGGCATATACTTTTACCATTCTTTTTTTTTTTTTTTTTAACTTGGTTCATTTCCGAGAACCAACTGAACAAATACTGTAGGACAAATTCTCACACAATAAAATAGAAAATGAATTGTCCATAGAACAGAAAATTACCAGAACCATGACAAAAAAGGAAGAGCAGAAACATCTTTTGGCCTGCTGGAGGAGAAGATATTTCTCGGACATCTGTTCCTGTGAGCTGAATGCCCGTCAGTGCCAATGTCCCAGCGGACGAAGAGTGAAAGATTTGCATTGAGCCTGTTAATGGAAATTACGCGAGGGCTCTCATGGGGGCCGCTATTGAGAAACCTGGCCTGAGCCTGCGTTCCTCATGATAAATAAATGAACATCGCATACGTTTAAAGATGGCAGAAACGTTGTTGTCTCTTATTAACGGTGCGGTTTGTAATTTTTACTCCAAATCTGTAACTATATATATATATGATTTGTAAAATTTGCTTGGTAGTTTCCTAATTTAAAGCATCTGTCTGCGGTTTTCTAGTCCAGAGAACAGAACCCAGTGTTTAGGCAGACAGACGCCACACCTTTTAAACTGGGATTAACAAAAGCCAATCCTCCTTTATTGGAATTTAAAGCAATAAGAGCATGTCCTCTTTACTGGGACAACAAGGCAAACTGGCCACACCCACTCCAGGATGAGTGATGGAAACGAGCCAGACCAGGATTGATGGAAATAAGCCACACCTCTTTCACTGGGATTGATGGACACAAGCCACATGTCCTTCACTTAGCTTTATGGAAAAAAGCCACACCTCCTTTACTGGGATTGATGGAAATGAGTCACTTCTTCACTGGGATTGATGGAAATAAAAATTCTAATCAAGTAAAAATTCAAATTCTCTCCTATCCTACCACCAAAGTGTGTGATAGTACAAACAATAAAATCTGATCTGCACACAACTTGGCACAGGTTTATTATATATATATATAAAATCTTCTGCTGTAGACAAGGGTTTTCAGCAAACCTGGATGTAAAGAAGGTGTCTTCAGGCGTCTGGCATTACCTTCTCATGTCTGCATGAACCTCACGCCAGGATCGGGTTACCGCTTTAAACAATTACAGATGGCAGAGGTGCGACTGACGGCAATATCGAGGCGTCTGGAGGAATCTTGACAGGCTTCACAGCACAATGATTAATTACCGCCGGGCTTCTCCGGGCATTTCAATTTCCTTCAGCTTTCAGTGCCGGGCTGCAGGTGATAGCAATACAGTAGCTCCTGTTACACCACAGAGAGAAGAACGAGCCCCCACCGCTCTCTCTCTCTCCTTCTCCCTTTTATTTTTTTTCTTTTCCTCTCTATCCTGTGGCTAATCAGAACAGAAGAGGTCAGCCAAACACGACCTAGCATGATACGTCTATACGTAGCACCTCCACCTGCCGCCAATGCTAACACTAACCAGTGCTCTGACTCGAGATTATCTCATCCAAAGAAAAAACAAAAAAAGGAATTACCATCCTCTTCTTTTTCTCGGATGCTACGTTCACAATTTATTATTTGAAAGACTTTTTATCAGGAAGTTTGCTATCCGAGCTATCCCGCTTTCATTAATCACGCCGGGCTTCCAGATAGTAGCCGCTCCCTGGCGCTGATGCAAATATGGAGTCTGTTTATCATCAGTCAAAGGGATAATAAAGTTTTTTTTTTCTTCTGCTTGAGATTTACAGCTAGGAAGATAACTTCAGCTCGTTTTTTGGAGTGCTAAGAAAATGTTTATCAGCGTGACTGCTTTTTTATTAAAAATGTAGAAGATGAACTAGCTGGCACTTGATGTGCGGTTGACGTGAAGATTTGGGGAGCATCAGGACATGTTGACTCGTCTGTGCAGATGCATACATCACCTTTTAATAATAACAAGGAAAGTGTAAAAACCAAACTGATTGTACATAGAAAGATTCAGTAAAGTATCATTGTCAGTCTTTTAAATCTCACGTTAAAATATTTTAACAATTCTATAATAAAATACTTTTATATTGTATGAATTTTAAATATGCACAAAAATAGGATAAAAATATTTTATTTGAAAGTAATTTTTTTGAATAAAATAAAATTTCATATTTTTACGTTAATTTTAAAAAAATTTCCACTTGCGGCTCGGACTTGCCGTGTTCAAGAATTTTTTGACAGGTGAAACGAAAGGTATTTTAAAACATGGCCGAACCAACAAAATTAATGTTAGTATTCAATCTTAAGTTTACTTACATTTAGACATTTGGCAGACGCTCTTATCCAGAGCGACTTAAGGGCCTTACTCAAGGGCCCAACAGGGACAACTTGATGGCTGTGGGAGTTTCAGAACAGTAGTCCAATGCCTCCATCGCTTTGATATCATTTTGACTTGATTTTATGCTGTCGCTCTGTTTTTACTTAGATACGTAATTATAGTGTTTTTTTTTTCAGTGAGCTTGTGCTTGAAGTGTGTTTCCTAGTAGATTAGCAAAAGTGTTCACCTACTGTAACACGAGAGTTAGTTGCTACAAAGGTAAATGTTATAATTTTATGTTAACAATTAAATAGTTTTGTAGCTAATCACTTTATTAAGATGAGATTAACTGTTATCACTACTTTAATTATCTTGTTTGCAAGTACATGTTGAGATAGTCGCTAAAACGATCCTTTTTCCATCAGTTATTTTCACACGTTTTATTTTTCACATATAATTTTTCCGGAACTATTCATTTGATCTCATTTTACCTGTGATTCTTTTTAGGTGATTTCTTGTATGAGACATTTCTGGATCATTGATTGACACATGATTCTTTCAATCTACACATCATGTCTCCCAGGGAATCATTTTACGGGTGATTAAAGGATTCATTTTGCACTTGATTCTTTGATTCTTACATCCGTTTTACACATGATTCATTGTTCATGATTCATTTATTCTCATCTGATTCTCCACAAAGATACAATGATTGGTTTCCCAATGAATTGCTTTACACTTGATTAATTTTTCATGGTTCATTAATTCTCATGTTATTTCCCCAAAATGATTCATTCAGGCAGGACTAGGTTTTTTTTTTTTTTTTTTTTTTTTTTTTACATTAATTTTCCTTTGATTAATCTTTCAGAACATTTGATTAATAATCTTTGTCATTTCTTACATTGTTTATTTTCATGTGTTTTATAATTATTTTGCTTCTTTTTAAGCTACATTTACCAATTACTCTGTAAAACCAATACTTTATCAAACATAAATCATAAAATAGTATAATTTTGGGTATAATCACTGGCATACAGCCCGCCAGCTAATCACTGTATAGAAATTATTATCTTAGTTGGATGCTACAATAGTAGATATTATCAGTTAGTTGAACCAGTTAGCTAGTAGTGTAACACCACTAGCAATTAACATCTGATATAGCTACCAGGATAGATGTCTTAACGTTAAAAAAAAATACATACATTTTTAATAATAATAATATTAATAATAATTAATGAATAATTGTCTGAAAAACTAGCAGCATCCAGCAGCACATTTCTATATGCTCAATTTTATAGGTATATACTGTATAAAAAAAAATAAAAAAAAAAACAGTGAACGTTGTTGAATTGTCTTTACCTTTATACAATCGTACCTTATTCATTTCATCCTTTGTGCTCCAGCAGAATTAAATCATACGCTTTATGGCTCCAGTCTGGCTAATTGGCGGGTTGGATGGAGACCACACGGTCGAGACGAGCAGCAGATGACCGAGGCTGTGAATATCCGCTGACCCGTGAGGAATTGGCAGCCATATTGGAGATGATCTTAAGGAGATAATCCGGTTTTGGTGCTCCCTCGCTGGGCCTCCACATACGGCCTTCTCCAATTAACGCCTTCCGCCAAACCGGTGAGAGCACGACTGAGAACGTTGAGATTTCTTCAGTTACTGAAAAATAACATCATCAGGAAAATGACTGTTTCATTTAGCAAGCGTCCGTTATTCTTCAGCATTACAACAACTGTGCTCTAGTTTAACAGGTTTCAATAAATATCACGGTTCCTTTATTTCATATGAGTTTTTCTCAAATGATTCCTTTCTAATTGTGCTTAATCAATCGCATAATTCTTCATGCAATTGTTTTATGTGATTCCTCCCTAATGATTCATTTTACAATTGATTATACGATTCTGATGTTGCCAAATGATTCATTTTACACCTGTTTTTATTTTTACACATTTCTTTCATTCTCATGGCATTTTCCCCCCAAATGATTCATTTTACATTTGATTCTTTAATTCTTATAAACAAGCTCTTCACATGATTCATTTTTACACGTGTTTCGTTTTATCCAAATGATTCATTTTACACTTGATTCTTTGATTATAACATGGGCAGTTTGCCCTGATTCATTTTATATAAGATTCATTTTACACAGTGATTCTTTTATTTTGCAACATCATTATTTTACACATTAGTCTTGTATTTTGACATATTTTCTTTTCTTATGTACCATGATTTATTTTTATTATGACAAAATTATCACACAATTCTTTTATTTATTGTTGTTATTTGTTTTCTCACATTCTTTTTTTTGATAAATGTGGTTGTACATTTTTTTTCACATTAGTCCATGATTACTTTTCCACACTTCATTTAATCTCATTGCATTTATTTTTTACCCATGATGCAAAATAAATGCACTTTATATGCCTCTATTTTAATTCTATTTTACTTTGGTAACCTTGACAATATTGTAATTTTTTGACTTAAATTTTTATATATTTTTTAAGAATTTTTTTAAAATTCATATTCATTACTTTATTTGAATATTCTGTTTTTAATTTAATTGTCCTCTCCAGTGCAATCTGTCACAGAGAAAAACCTCTTTTTAGGTCACGGGCAGTTGTATAAGCATTTCACTGTATATCATACTGTGTATGTCTGTGAAAGAATTTTAATTTTAATGTCTTATTATTCGTTTTTTGTTATTCATAATTTTATTTGCAGTGTTTTATGATGCACCTGATTTATACAAAAGAACTCTAGATGTTCATATTTTATTAATGATTATGGAGAATCATTTGATTTGCTTTTATGTTATGGTTATATCAAAAGGAGAACACATTAAATTTTACTTTTTGTTATTACATTACACCATAAAATATATATAATAAAAAAAGAAATATTAAAAGTGCAATACAAACAGCAAAAATTTTCATTCTCCATGTGCAACGTTTAGGCCACAACTCCCCCATCCTGGGTCATAAGATGTTGTAAATCTTTTTATAACAACAGCTCATACTAAAACTTTTACTGTTGCTATAGTTACAGTAAATCATTCTTTAAGGAGAGGTGTATATAATTTTTTTTGGAAGGAGTCTCCAGTGTCAGTGCTTAATAACAGTTTAAGGTAAAGCTGTAACATGTCCTTCAACGTCATTACAGACCTCTCTGTGTAACGTAACAGAATCTTACTGCATTCTTTGTGTGTCGTCAGCATTAAATGAAACTATGTATGAATAAAATATAAATTTTGATTTATGAAAAAAATTTTGATTTATGAAATAAAATTTATTGATGAAATAAATACTCCATTCTTGGTTGTTGATATGTTTTATTATGATTGTCGTGCAAACTTGAGTTGATTCAGGACATCCTTTAGTCCATGTTTATTGATAAGGACACAACAAGCGAACTTGAAGTCTGTAAGCTTGCATTACTTGTTAGCTACATTAGAATTGTAGCTCCAGTCAAGAACCTGAAGGTTTGCATTAGTGTGTCTCCTGAACAGTGTGTGCAAATGGTTGTTTTTGTATTTTTACTTAGTGAACACTCATCCATCCCTCCGAGAAGGTGAGATGCAGACGAGCCAAACAATCTGAGAGAATTATTAAAATAACCCGCGCGAGAGATGTAGAGAGCGAAAGAGCAACAGTGACAGAGAGAGACCGAGAGAGGTGGAAAGAGAGAGGGAGAGAGGGAGAGAGGGAGAGGGCCAATGCAAAAAAGGCGATATATTTCCAACAGCGTAATGCAACATGACAGGTTTATAAAACTTGCCACTTGCGGTTGAAGGGCTGGAAATTGACTCGGGCGGCAGTAAGCGATAACATATTCAACTTTAAACAATGGCCATAATGACTGGGATTATTGCGTTACTGAGATGGAAATAAAACTTTAATTCCCCGGGCGCAGGACGATCTGCATGCTTCAGTGTGCACACGCTCCGATGGGGATTTCGTCTCGCTTTCCCATGGCCTCCTTACCATTTACAAACTCTCTCTCTCTCTCTCTCTCTCTCTTTCTCTCACTCTCTACTGCTCTCTCTCACTCTGTCTCTCGCATACGTTTCACAGAAGGTAATGAGAAGCTAATGAAGCTTGACTTGAATTTTTTCGGGCGAGCCGCTCCACTCACGTTCCCAGAGGGACAGAGGGAGACGTTTGGCTCTATAGAGGCAGCGCTGACGGATGGATGGATTCAGACTTCTTTTCAGCACATATGGAGGGAATAAGGACACTGGGGAAAGGAGAGTAGGAGAACTCGAATGAAATAGCCTACTCCTGATTACTTTCACTCTGGTGCCTCTTGTACAAAGACCCTCCATGATTTGAGCTGACTACAGTAACAGACCACTGATGAAATTTCTCCTACAGTTAACAAGCTAACTAGCACTGCAATAAACATAGTGTCTCAACTAAAGGCTAACTAGCATTACAGAAAATCAATTATACACCAAAAAATTGCTTTACCACTAAACAGCCTAGCATAATAACAAACTCAATATCTCATAAACCTAATACTAGTATCATAGCAAACTATTCAGCACCATAATTAGCACTACTAGTAACCTTTCCAACCCACAAACTTGTAGTGGTAAGTTATCTAACAACAAAACTAGCAAGTACTAATAGCAAAAAAATAGCAAGCCTAATCTACAAACTAGAATAACAGAATCTTAGAAGCAGGCTAAGCCTCTAACTAGTATCATAATAAACTACAGCATGGGTGAAAAGTAACTAAGGTAATATTTAATGGCTATAGAACCCAATGTGGTGGTATTTTGCTTTTACAGCGCGTGTGTGGTTAGACCAGCATTTTCCAGGATGTTGGCTGGGACGTCACGGACCCCATGAATGGCGTCAAAGAAGTCCAGATCACACTCCATGTGATATTTTTTTTCTCTGTGAGGCTACACAAAGGAGGTGTTCAGGACAAAGCCATCACATACTGGAGGACATGGTGGCACAGATTCAAAAGGTTCTCAACAATATCTCAAAAGACGTTCCATCCCTGGGAGGAATTTGAGGGAAATGGTTGACAGCACCAGTGTCTACATTGAAATTGAAAGATTTGCTTTTATCTTCTTGTGTAATAAAGTACATGTTCAATTTGTTTCAATAAATTTCTATTAGAAATATAGACTTTATTACCGTTGTTCTGATGCCTATACTTACTTTTCACCCACACTGTAGCTAACACCTTACCTAGCACTAAGAGAAAAAACACCCAAACCACAAACTAGCTAAGCCTAAACCAGCTAAGCCTACATACATTACTATAAACTGGCTAGCAGCATAAATAGCTTAATCTACAAATTAGCATTAGATAAAACAATATACATATATGAGTCATAAAAACTGAAATTCCTTTAAATATTTAGGCAGATAACCCAAAACACAAACTAGTACTATGGTAAAATAAGAGTATCTTGAAAACATGCTAATGCTCCTTTAGCATTGTAGGAAATTCCCCATAACTGTAACTCACAAACTAGCATTATATTAAAAGAGAAAACTCAAAAGCTCTGTGTAACAGAGACTAGCCTATTATTTAAGGCTATATAGAAATAAATTAAACATATTAAGAATATAAAACTCATCTTTAAATTAAATAACATGTTACTAACTAGACAGGCTAATGTTCATTGCATTTGAGAGTTTTAGAAATAATAAATAAATAAACAAATAAATAAATAAATAAGATTTCCCTCCTGAAGTTTCTTGTTCCTGTAACGTCAGGCCACGTGACAAAAACAGAGCTTTTAGCGAGGTTAGGAGGAAATTTGGTCATAAACTTTTTTCAGATTAAATCAGATCGGTAGTGTAATTTAAGCCAGTGAAGTGTTTTCTTTCCCAGAAAAGAAATCTCTGACTTTCTGGAAAGTGCTTTTCGATGCTAAACTGAAATTAATTAGCATGTAAACCCATCTTTCATCCCAAATCAATTTTACAACCTGGTCATAATTATGCGGCTGTGGAATTAACATGAAAATTGCTATTTTAATCCTTCACGTATCACCTCCTTCTCCCCCAAGTTTAACCCCCCCCCCCCCCCTCAACTTCTTTCTCAACATTTCCTCTTCAAAATAATCTGCTTCGATTTAAAAAGCCCTCCGGTAAATAAAAACCCTTATTTACTACATACTAGTGCCAGGGTCAGCAAGCACTGTTCAGACTGAGTGTAGTGGTGTGGCTGTGTGGTACAGTGGTGCTCAGCTTGCTAGTTATGTGGTGTGCTTGTAATCTTGATAGCTTTAGCCTATAAACTTTAGCTATATTATTTTCAATTAAATAATCAGCTAATATTGTTGATCATAGGTAGTATTAGCATTTTAGTGACATTACAATTCTTTGCTAGCTAACTAGCACATTAGCAGAAAATGTGTTTTGTAAAATATGACCTAGTTAATCAGCACACAAAACTGTGAAAAAAATGTAAAAACAATTATGCTAGTCGGACTTTGACATCATTAGCATTTTCTTTACACCTTCACCTGTAGCTTCTATTTAAAATGATTTGACAACATTAGTGCTTTCCTAGCAACGTCGCCCACTGAGGACGGATGCTAGCTCTTGGTTCAATGGGTTTCGTGTCACATTAGCATTTCTACGAAGCACTTCATCTTCGAACGGAAAAAGCAGATTCAGAAACAACAACAACAACAAGTGCAAGAGTTTTTCTGTCGGCTCACAAAAGAAACTTATCTGTCTCCGAAGATTTCTTAAAATAAACCAAGCTTTTTTGTCTTAGCAAACTCACACAGTTTCTATTAGGAAGCTTATGTTCACTTTTTGTTACTCATAATTCTTCCTGATACATTATTCACTTTGTGCGCGTTTTGTCCCAACAGTTCTCCCTGTCGGACTGCCGTGAATAATCACATTTGAATATGCAAATAGTGTAAATAATTAACGACTGTTCTCTTTTTTTTATTTTATATTTTTGTCCCACGCCGAGTGCCTGAAGTGATTTGTTTGGATTTTGTACCAGTTTTGTTTTCCGGTTGTTTATCTGCATTAGGTTTTTAGTTTTTTCTCCTTTAATGCAGAATTTGATTTTATTTGTCAGACGAGAACTGAGTGTGTTACCCACAATGCACAGCAATGCTGTTTACATTAAAATTATTTACAAATGTCACATCTTGAAGTTTAAGGTTATAGAATCTTTGTATTTAAAAGTTTATTAAAGCATTAACGTTGATAATAATTAACTCCACATCATTTATAATAATTGACTTATAAACAAGAAAACAGTAGCTGTTATGTTTCTTTCAGTCAGATTGTGAGGTATAATTAGCAAATAAACAACATCTATTTAAGTAGTTAACCTTATTAATTATTAGAATGTAAACATCTCTCTAGGTTGGTAGTTAACTAACTGATTACTAGCAGCATGGGTAAGAGTAGGTCTGTAAGCTCCGCAGTACTGAGGAGAGAGCAGTTACCTGCCAAAACTCACATTCACAACCAGTCACAGAAGCACTTTCAGCAAGAACACACATATGATAATTCAATTCAATTTTATTTGTATAGCGCTTTTAACTATTGTCATTGTCGCAAAGCAGCTTTACACAATCAAAATAATTATTTTGTATTAGTTTGTATGAAATGTGAATGTGTATGAATTAAAATGGTCAGATGGTCCCTGATGAACGAGCCGAGGGCGACAGTGGCAAGGAAAAGCTCCCTGAGATGGCAATTGGAAGAAACCTTAAGAGGAACCGGACTCAACAGGGAACCCATCCTCATCTGGGTGAAACAGAAGGCAGGAATTGATCTGCATTCATACTGTGTGTTAGGTGGCGGGCAGGTCAGTATAACAGTTGATGTTAATTGATGTTAATATGGAGTCCAGGTAGTTATTGGAGGCTCAGGTAGACTTGTAGGAAAATCCAGTCTTGAACTATAGAGTGACTGCAGCTAAGTCCTAAGAGAAACAGCTGTCAACATCAGTCGAGGCCAGAACCTTCTTCATAGTAGAGTGAAACCGTCCCCAGACACCAGACGCATCCCAAAGAGACACATGGGGCATCCATGTGATGAGATCTCCAACCAGAAGCAGGGCATGTGTAGCTCGACAGAGAGGGAAAGAGAGAGGGGGGGGGGGGGGGAGAACAGTTAGGTCTGGTCACAGTCATATAATGTATAAGGTGAATGTATATTTAGTGCAGAGTGCAAGCAGGGACTCCGGCAGGACTAACTATAACAGCACAACTAAAAGGGAGGAGCCAGAAGGAAACACAGACATGAGGGCGAACTGAGATGTAAAGCAACCAATCACCTCACCGTCAACAAACCTGAGTGATCAATGAGAGTGGGGAGGACAGCATCTAAACATACCAGTTCACCAGATACTCTACGTCCATGAGTCCCCCAGATCTGCTCCTATACCTAAGGCTCATCTATTTACAAAAATGCTGCGCTAAATAAACAGGTTTTTAGCCTAGACTTAAACACTGAGACTGTGTCTGAGTCCCGAACATTAATAGGAAGACTATTCCATAACTTTGGCGCTTTGTAAGAAAAAGCTCCGCCCCCTGCTGTAGTTTTAATAATACGTGGTACTGACAGGCAGCCTGCATCCTTTGATGGAAGTAGGCGTGGCGGATCATAAGACACTAGCAGTTCATTCAGATACTGCGGCGCGAGACCATTTAATGCTTTATATGTCAAAAGTAGTATCTTAAAATCGATGCGAAATTTCACAGGGAGCCAATGCAGTGTAGATAAGATAGAGGTGATGTGCTCGTATAGTTTGGTTCTAGCGAGGACTGTCGCAGCTGCATTCTGAACTAATTGAAGCTTGTTTATGCACCTAGTTGAACAACCAGACAGTAAGGCGTCACAATAGTCCAACCTAGAGGTGATAAAAGCATGAACTAGTTTTTCTGCATCGTTTAGTGATAACATATTCCTTAACTTGCCAATATTTCTAAGGCGAAAGAAAGCTATCCTGGTGATATTGTCTACATGAGCTTCAAATGAAAGACTGGAATCTATAATCACACCGAGGTCTTTTACTGTTGCACTAGATAGAACAGAAAGGTGATGTAAAGTTACAGTGTGATCTAAAATCTTGCTTTTAGCTGCATGCGGTCCTATGACTAGAACTTCTGTCTTATCAAGATTAAGCAGAAGGAAGTTAATTAGCATCTGGTCTCTTATATCCTTTACGCATTGTTCAACTTTAGCAAGCTGGTTTTTCTCATCTGGTTTTGCTGAGACAACCTTATTTAGGTTAACAGTACTCAATGTATTTAATTACTTTGAGCATTAGGGTTTACAGTGTACACGTGAAGGCTTTCTAATTACACATGATAAAATCCAAAGGCTCACTGTGTTAACATTTACTTTGCTTAAATTCGATACTAATAAAATTAAATTCTACATTTGTACTGTAATTTTAGTATTGTGATTATGAATTCATTTAAGTACAATGTTACACTTGATTTTATCCGCTACTACGTGCAGCTCTAAAGGAGCTGCGGCTCATTAATCCTTGAGAGAATGAACTAAGGTCTGACGCATCAGTCTATAGTTATATAGCGCCACTCAGTGGTAAAAGCCACAACTGCATACCATCGCCGTGATGTGCGGCGACAAAACTAGAAAACCGCTCATCACACATCTGTATAACTGTGTCTCGTCAGCATAACAATGAAAACTAATACCATGCTTACGGATTATGTTGCGCAAAGGAAGCATGTAAAGAGAAAAAAAGTAGTGGGCCTAAAATCGAACCCTGTGGAACACCACTAGAGAACATGCAGAATAATCACCACTTAAATCTACATACTGATAACGATCAGTCAAATAAGATCTGAGCCAGGAGAGGGCCGTTCCCTTAATTCCTAATACATTTTCTAGTCTGTGAACGAGAATACTATGACCAACGGTCTCAAAAGCTGCACTGACATCGAGTAACACAAGCACAGTGACGCAAACCTGATCAGAGGCCAATAGGAGGCCATTTACTACTTTAACGAGTGCTGTCGCTGTGCTGTGATGAGGCCTAAATCCTGACTGATACAGTTTGTGACAATGTCTGAACATGCTTCTAAAACACGTTGTCTTCTTAGTAACAGCTTCTAAGTCATTCTGAAACGCCTCTGATCCGTCCATGTTCTTTTATTTATGGCTACAGAGCTAACTAGTTTCTAGAAACACAAGACTGAATCCCAAATCCCTGTATAACCCTTGATAGGGAGAACTACTTGGTGTGTTGAACAAGGGATTTGTAGGGATAAACACCCTACAGAGCGCACTAGCTTTCCATTTAATGTTATTTGGGATTCAACTCTGTAACCCGGAAGTTAATCTCGTATGTTTCTCAGGACTGTCCACCACCTCCATGATTTATTCTCCTCAACTTTTGGCTAAATAGTACTGGTAAGAATTTAAAACTACTTTCTCCCCGTTCCTGGTGCCCTGCTTCTGGTTGAAGATTTCAGCACATGGAAGCCCTGTGTGGTCTGCTTGGTATGCGTGTGGTGACTGGGGATGTTTCCACTTTACCATGAAGACAATCCTGGTATCGGCTGATGCAGACGATACATCATGCAGAACTGTTCTCTGAGGACTGAAATGTCCTACATTTTTGTAACTGAGCCTCCAATAATGAAACTGGACTCCCTATTAACTTAAACACATTTCCTGTTATACTGAACTTTCAGCTGCTTAACACATAGTATTGATTCTATTCGTTGTGCATCACAAATGAGGATGGGTTCCCTGTTGAGTCTGGTTCCTCTCAAGGTTTCTTCCTATTGCCATCTTAGGGACCTTTTCCTTGCCACCTTCACCCTCGTCTTGCTCACTGGGGACAATCTGATCATTTTTTAATTGAATTGTTAATTACACTAACTGTTGCTCGCTAACTGTTGGTCGCCAGCTCTGCCAGTGGTGGTTAGTATAGTAAGTATATGTGTTGGTGGAGCAAAATAACTGGTTAACTAAAGAGTCAAATCATAATCCATTTATAATAAATGGTGTTTGTGGAACTGACTCGCTCATCATCTATACCCCTTAATCCTGTATTCAGGGTCACAGGGGTGGAGACCGTCCCAGGAGACTTAGGGCACATTGCAGGGTGCCAATCCATCGCAGGGCACAGACACACACACTCACTCATTCACACAACGGGCAATTTGGGAACGCCAATTAGCCTAACCTACATGTCTTTGGACTGTGGGAGGAAACCGGAGTACCCGGAGGAAACCCACCAAGCACGGGGGGAAAACATGCAAACTCCATGCACACAGAGACGGGAATCGAGCCTGGCTGGGGATCGAACCTGGACTCTGGCGGTGCAAGGCGACAGTGCTTTGTGTTTGTGGAACTTTTGTACAAAAGGAATGTCACACTTGAAGTCGTGCTGTTGAACTGAATATCAGCACAACGTTCATGAAGTTCAGCACAAGAGCACGACCTCATGTGTAATATTCCATAATTATATTTTTGTTATGTGAAAAAATGACAGAGTCTGGAACACTGATCAACTGCACAAAAGTGCGTTTATTCCTTAAGCAAACATATCTCATATGCTAACTGCTAATTGGCCAGTCAGCTTTAGGCTGTAACCCTGTTTTTAGCATTTCAAATAGTTTCAAATATTTATAGCTAATATGACTAAAGTGAGATTTTTAGAGTAAATCTTAGGGTAACGATTTCCAAATGATGATGGTTACAAACTCTAGCATTTAGGAAACACCCTTTTATTTTGCCTCAGACGAGAGAGGTCAGAGGTCACCTGACTTGAACCATCCAGGGGAAAAGGTGGATATTCCAAACAAACGTCAACAAAGAAGGTCAACTCATGGATCTTCAGTTGCTTTAAAAAATTTTATTAATAGAAAAAAAAATGTAAATAAAAAACTGTTGTCCAGTGATCGACACCCGCCAGGGCAGGAATTAGCCACTAACAGGAGGAGCGATGTTCCTACATGAACCATAAAAAATCCAACACAGCAGACAGAAAGAGAGAGAGAGAGAGAGAGAGAGAGAGAGGAAAATGAGAGGGAAAGAGAGAAAAAGAGAAGGGGAAAAAAGAAAAAGGGTGATGTGCTTAATCTTTCCTCTTATCTCGCCACCGGTGCGACTTCTTCCAGGCAATTCTCCATTCAGCCTATTGATTTTTATCACCTCGGCTAAACCCTCGGAGACAGATTATTTTTCAAAGAGCCGAGCTACACTTTCCGCCGCGACAGCGACCCACATTTTCCTCCAAATGAATGATAAATAGCGAAATCAACTTAGCGCCTATTACCCAGCTTACGGAGAGGAACAGCTCGAAGGAAAATCTGCTACGTAACGTGACGTCCCTGTGGATGGAAATAACACGTCAAAAACCTCAAACAAATATTACATTATATTGTTTTAGCTTGGATCATCTAGTCATTGAGAGTCGTTTAGCTGAAGCTGTAGACACGCGGTGGCCCACACGCCTCACTCCACGGGCACTGCTCATTTTATGAAATATATTGTTTTTATTTCAGACATAAAGAAGGATCAGAACCCCGATGTAACATCACTAGAGTTTCGTCTTTCATCTGAACTCAGTAGTCTGTGTTCTTCGTCAGTCCTGAGACATTAGGGAAAATAATCAACGGTATTAAATTCAGTGTATATGCAAGTGCTTGCAGGTCAGATGAGGTCAATATTTCGTTTTAATGCTTACTATTAAATAAAAAAACAATTTTCCTTAAAGATCCTGCAAAGTATCTACTAGCAAACTAGCACTGTAGCAGAAAATGAATGTGTCTAATGTGATTTCCTCCAGTAGATATAAAATCTTGACATGGATTGGCATCTGAACAAAGGCCTGTTAGTGCCAAAAAGGTTATCTGTTAATTAGCAAACAAAATTAAGGAAAAACGTACATTTTAGAAATGATAATGCTTGTTCTCAAGTAAACTTTTGCAGACTTTAATTCATATGTTTAAATAATATACCTTAAAATATAACTATGAAGCCCAGTAAACTATATTTAATAAAACAAAGTCACTATTTCGCATGACGGCGGTTTGCACCCACTACTTTTTTTGCATGCAAAACCCAGCAGCTTCCTTTTTTTTTTAATCTAAAAAAATGGTTGTTTACTGTATATAATATATAATACATAATTTTATGTAACTTAAGTACTAATGTTTGAAAATCAAAAATATTGTTGAACTGACTCAATAATAAAGTCTCTTTTAGAATAAATAAATAAAAAGAATCTATGACAAAGTTTGCATTAAAAACACAGGGTGCCTGTGACTTTTGAAAAACATATCAATAAAAAGTTTATTTATTTATTTTCCCCCTTTCATATATTTAAAAATCTTTATTTATATGGAACATCCCCAAAAGTATTTTTTGTAAACCTTTTAAATCTTAAAATTATTATTCTTTTTTTTTTTTGTTGGTAAATATGGAAATTGTTTAATTAAACATTACTGTATTTCTGTGCCCATGTGATCGGGGTGATTTCCCTTTGATGCCAGGGCCAGGATGAAATGATGGCTTTGTGGAAATAAAGCGATCATACAGATGATCTTTATTAGCCTCTTACACACGCGCACGCACGCATGCACGCACAAAGCTTTATGAGCCATCCTCGGCCCATTGAAATAGAAATGCAATTATTAATAAAAGGCTTTAACACTCAGTCATGCAGATCTTATGGCCTCCTGTTCTGTCTGATGATGATGATGATGATGATGATGTTGATGTAATATTACAATACTGCATTGTAGAACAAGGAACATTACGGTGCTGCATGAGCGCACGCACTAAAGCACTCCGGTGTGCATTTTATTTTTTAATAAAATCTCCATTCTGAGTTCGGAGAACATGATCCTGCTCCGCCATATGAGATTACTCTCCACGACACCATGAGCATAAATTCCCGCTACGTCCCGTCACGTTCCGATCTCCTGCACGTGCTAGTGAAAGCTCTTGGAACGCTAATACAATTTCACTTGGCTAACACTTATTGTTCATTGAGGCTGTTTGTAATTTACAGCCCACCGTGCAGATCTGAATCTCCTGCTTGCTTTATTACTTCGGTATTTAAACTTTAGCATGCTCCCATAATTTTTTTTATCATATCACAAGTATTAGCATTTATGTTTGATGTTTTTTTTTTACATGATGTTAATTCATTTCATTCATTATTAGCAAAAGGAGGTGCTGCCTCAGGCATGTGCCCTTCATTTCAGTTAATACAGTGCTGTGAAAAAAGTATTTGCCCACTACTGTTTATTTTTTAAATAATTTTTTTTGCATATTTGTCACACAGAGATAACCCGAGTAAATATAAAACGCAGTTTTTAAATGATGATTTCATTTATTAAGGACAAAAAATGCTGAACCCATGAATGACATCTTTTCCCAGGCTCTTTCTTATTGTTGAATCAAGACCTTAACTGAGGCAAGTGAGATCGGCAGTGTCTTTGTTAGACAGGTTCTATATAAGTGATTTCTTGATTCAACAGATCTGGCAGTTGTCAAGCCAGGGTGTGGCAAGTGTAATTTAACTTAGCTTCCCAAAAATCACAAACAAGGGGGCAATTACTTTTTTACAAAGGGCCTGTTAGGTTTGTAAACTTTTTTTTTTACTTAATAAATGAACCACTCAGGTTATCTACAAAATCTTGGCACTATATTTATCTAGAGTTAGCAAGTTTATACATGGCGTATTTCTGGAAACTTCCTTATTATTAGCAGAATTAGGTCCATGTTCACTTCATTTCATTAGTTATTAGCTTTATTACATAATTTTCGTTCAGTAGTAGCAAAGTCATGAGTTAACGCTGACGTATTGTTTTAATTTCACTCATTATTAGTGTAATTAGCATTTCAACCTGGCGTATTGTCTTAATATCTCTTGTAATTACCGTAGTTAGCATTTAAGCATAGTGTATTGCTTAACTTAACTTAAGCATAGTTAGCATTAACACAGGGTGTATTATCTTAATCGCACGCATTATTAGTATAGTCAGTGTTTAAGCCTGTTCTCTTAATTTTTATTAATTATAAGTTAGTTATAATCAATTCTAGTGTTTATGATTGAAAAGTTAAGAAAATGATCTCAGTGAGCAGTTGTAAGGTTTAAATCAGACGCGGACTTCTACCCATTCAGCCGAGATGTATTATCAGACCGTAAAGCACGCAGTGTTAGCCTGGACGCTGTATGTTCTCTACACACTTTCTGCATGTTTTCTCTCCATGTTGAGAATGTTATCAGAGCGACGGCGTACACCGGCCGTGCTGTATTTTGCCCCACTCTGGCCGAGAAGCCGCGGCCTGCAGCATAAGCAGTCGTGTTCCAGAGAATTCTCTTTAAATGGATTTGAGGAAAGGAGCGACGCTCAAGGCCAAAAGAGGGATTTGGACTATCTATCAATTTGCAAGAAGCCACCTCTACACGAGCCAGCGAAAAAAATAAGTAAATACATGATCTGCTTACACTTCACACTCAGGATCTAATTTCAATCTCTCTGTGAGCTCTCTCTTTCTTCCAGCACATCATTCTCTCCGCCGGTGAGAGAGTCCAACTGTGACGTGGGGTGGAGTGGAGTGAGGTGGTGTTGGTGGGGGATAAAACTGCCCACTCGTCCTCCTGGGTAGAAATTTAGAAAAGCCTCTCCCTCATCTTTATCGTTCAGATTTCAGATTTTTTTAAAGAGCTAAATGTTGAAAGCACTGCAGGATGGTCACGGTTTAAACCTACTAGAAGGAGGAGGAGGAGGAGAAAAAAATGAAAAAGAAGAAGAGGAAAAAAAAAAAAGTTAAGCTTCCACATTGGCTAGCTGAGATACCGGCCATAAGCTGACAAGTAATTAAACCAGCATATCTATAGCAACTGTCATCTCTTATTTCTGCTCAGGCTGGACTCCAACCAAAGGCGACAAAAAAAAAAAAAAAAAAAAAAAAAAACCAAGGTGGAGAAGAAAATACAGGAAAAAGAGAGAACGAAGGGAAAATTCACGCTCCTGAGTGTCGCAGGAATGCTTCTTCAAATCGCATTACAAAATAGTGAAATAAGGTTTTGATTTAAAAATAAATAAATACATCAATAAATTATTATTAATAGATTTAATCAAAAATATTATTTTAAAATAAAAATCTGAGGATTGAAATGTCATAATTTTTTTATATGTAAGGAATAAAGTAATTAACAAAATGTATAAAGGCAAAGAAATAAATTAAATATAACCAAATATATATATATAAAACTCAAAGTAAAACAATCACAATCACAGTTAATTTGTAATTTGTCAAATATATATTTTAAATATTGTCTTTTAATTTATTTGTTGTTTTGTAACTGGGTTTCTTGTTCTTGCACCTTCATAGTTCATAGGTTTCTTTTTTTTTTCAGTTGTACAGAAAAATGTTCTTTTGAGAAATATGTCTATAGAGCAAGTCTTTTACTTCATACATTTTATGTTTTTTTATTGAAAGTTTGTAAAATAATAATTTAATAGTTAATACACTCCTTATTAACTTATTCAAACAGTGTTGTTAAACATGTTGGACCAAACAACCCATGCTAGCATGAGTGCTAAACCATTAAACCTAGAATACATGATGCTAACAGTGTTATGTGCTACCGAATGAACAAAACACAGTATGGGTGCTGATTTAGTTATACATATGTATGTAGAGAAAGTATGTATTGCTAACTTTGGAGAGATGATTTTATATGTGCCTCAAAAATTGACATATACACAGTGCTAAGAAAAGCGTCTGCTCGCACTGAACACCTTCCGCGGGATGAGAAATTATCGTTTCTAATAATTCATAGGAACCATCCCGTCTCACTTAGAGGGGCCGTGGGAAGGAGACAAAGAGCTCTTTATTCACGTTTTCATGAGTATTGATGATTGATCCAAAACTTGGTGTAAGTTTCTAAAAGCATGAGCTTTTCTATAAGCTTTAACAATAGTTTTTTGGCAAAAAAATCTGTAGTGTCCATAACTATGGCAAAATCATGTTGCAGTATCTTAACAATTTTGCATTTTGGAATAATACACCTTTTCAGGTTTATGACTTTTTATGTGAAATCTAAATTAGCCAAGTTTCATCTGAATAATAATTAAGATCATTGAAAGATTTGAGTTTAAAAAGGTTATGGACACTACATAGTCACTGACACTACATAAAAGGCATTTTATTTAGCAAATGTGTTTTTTTTAATCTGAAAATAAAATGTGCATGCATGTTTACAAAAAAAATGAAGCATGAATCAGGAGATGAAACGCATTAAGTATTATGAAAAATGTTGTTACATGATCTTATCTGAAAACTCACTTTTTCACCTACTGTAGGTGAGACACCTTTTAGCACCAATACCATGTTTTGGACGAAAGTTAGCTTTATTTAAACATCTTTTAAAAGACGACTTTTCATCGACGTCTGTCCGTCACGTTCCCTCCCATGGATTGCAAAAGGGACGTTACTCACCAGATGGCAGTGCCAAAACCAACATTCAAAACCAGGCACGTAAGCACTTTCAACAGGAAAACACATCCGATAACATTACTTCATCTTAAACACCATGCTGTCTCCTTAGTAACTGCTTCTTTGTCACTCTGAATTGCCACTGAACTGTTCATGTTGTTTTTCGAGCTACACCTTTAACTTGCTTCTAACTCAAGGCTGAATCCCAAATCCCTCTCTAACCCCTGATCCAGGGCACTACTTGCGGTGGGGAATATGGGATTGTACACCCTACATACTGCACTAGCTTAGCCTTTAACACTACAATATTTAGGATTCAACCCCGGAACAGTTCGTTAGCCTTCAGTTAGAAAGCTTAAAAACTTACGTGCACATAATTTTTATGAAGTGTAAAGCACAGCGTAGTCCATAGCAACATCACATTTGAATGAGCTAACGCTAGCAACTAGCTAATACTAGGCCCTTATCACAACTAAATTTCCACAACTGAATGAAGATTCTCATTACCTTCTTTATCCATTTTTACATGCTTGTGAAGTCCACCACAGCATACCGCTCTGACACACACCTCGAGTGTAATTATATATTTTTAAGAAAATTACACAGTAGCCTCATGTCAGTTTAAGGTATATAGAAAAAGCTATAATGAAGCTAATTAGCAAATAACCAACAAATCAAAGTAAGCAGTAAAAGGCTAACGTTGCAAATTCTGCTAACAAGTACAATCTGAGGTATGAGAAGGAAATACGTTGTTGATTTCAACATTTTATTTAATTTGACTTCATATTAGCAAAACTAACAAGTTTATGCAGCATACTATATTTATTTTTCATGTTTCTTCTTAATATTTTATTTCATTCTTAGCATTATATTTTGTTAGTATTATAATTGCTAGATCTTATTGTTTAATAGCAATGTTAGCATGTGCAGGTTTATTAGCATGCAGAATATTTAGCAAATTAGCATTTCTATCTCTGCATTTCATGTATAAAATATAAAATTTGTTTTATTTAATTCATGATATTGGTTAATCAACATATTATATTGATTATTAAATTCATAAGCAAAATTTAGTGCTTTATAATATTTCTTCGTTGCCTTGCTACTGAAACACGTAGCGTAGCTTGATTTGACTTGACATGCGCTTCATTTATTACCTCACATTACTCCTCTATGAACGTTCCCATCCCCTTAAACACTTCCCTTGAAGAGAGACTTGAGAAAAAGAGGAAGCGTGTGGACGGATGAGGCCGTAAGTGACACAGACGTAGCGAGACAACGTGCGGGGAGAGAATGTGAACAGGAATCTCCGACACTGTACGTAAAAGGCGGTTAATTAGAAAAGAGATGAAGCTGAGGGGACGGGAGAGCCGCAGCATGAATAACAACCAGGCCTTGAGGGCTTTCACCTGCTCACCCGCAGGCCAAACACACACACTCTCACGCACACACACACACACACGCACGCACACACACACGCACGCACACACTACGCAAACGTGTGTACACAACAGCTTACAGGATTATAAAGGGTTCTTTTGAAGAAAAGTATAAAAAAGTGTGATTTTTCTAAAAATTATTTCATCGCTATTAAGTGTTACTTTATAAGCGTTTTTTAACCTTTATTTGTATTCTTAATTACCAAGAGTATTGATGGTAGCCATGCTATTCCAGGAATTGCAGTAAATTTATGTCATGTTACACTACACTACTGCTAGCACTGTATGTAAAAGCCGGATCGAACCCAGATCCTGGAGGTGCAAGGCAACAGCGTTAACCACTAAGCCATCATGCCACCGTTTATAAAATATGAGAATATAAAAAATTCCAGAGCCAGCCCAGCGAAAACTGCTCTCTAAAATTCCTTGGATGACAGAGTGAAGCATTCTTTGAAAGGATTAAGTTAACCATGTGACCTTGACCCGATTCAAAATGAATGCGAGGAGGTAAAACTTCACAACTATCGACACCGACCCCAAACCAACAGAGCCGTCTGCACCCCTTTCCGAGACTGTCAGTTCTTGCCACAATTAATATACACAGTGCTAAGAAAAGCGTCTGCTCACACTGAACACCTTCCGCGGGACGAGAAATTATCGTTTCTAATAATTCATAGGAGCCATCCCGTCTCATTTAGGCGCTCAGAGGGGCCGAGGGAAGGAGACAAAGAGCTCATTATTCACGTTTTAAAACAATTTGCAATTCAAAGGCAGCGATGACCTCGTGACCTGTTTCTGGGGTCAGGACCCCGACCAAGACTGTCGAGACCCAATTAAGAGAAATTTGAAAACAATCCAACTGCTTCCACAGCACAGGTTTAAGACATCGCACCACAGGGGTTCGTGTGTGTGTGTGTGTGTGTGTGTGTGTGTGTGTGTGTGTGTGTGTGTGTGTGTGTGTGCATGCATATACATACAGTATAGAGGTGTGCTCACACCAAAACACTGTCAAATCTTAGATTAAATACATTAAAGAAATGCTTTCCATTTTGAATTAGCATTCTGCTCAACAAGATGAGATTTGTGCTACTCCAGGAGTTACTAGTTATTGCACTACTCCAGCAAAATGACATTAATGTACACTACAGTTAATTTGAGTCACATTATAAATTTATAAATCTTCCAGCCACCTAACACACAGTATGACAGCAAAGCAATTCCTGCTGTCCGTTATCACCCAAGGATGGGTTCCCTGTTGAGTCTGGTTCCTCTCAAGGTTTCTTCCTACTGCCATCTCAGGGAGTTTTTTCCGTCAGGGGGCAATCTGATCATTTTGATTCATACACATTTTTCACATTTTATACAAATTTCCATAATTTTCTTTTGATTGTGTAAATATGCTTTCCAACAACGACAATTGTTAAAAGCACTATACAAATAAAACTGAATTTAATTAAATAAATTTAACATTGTCAATCCTAGCTACTGTAGCAAATACTACATGTTGTAGATTAAACAAGCTACAGCTTTCCAGGGGATCTTAGCCAGATTGGCAAGGTCCATCTCCTGTGGTAAATTTAGCAAGCTGGCAATCACCTTTTGCTGGTAGGCTTAATTAGATTGTAGTTGCTAATTAGTAAGTGTAGATAGCAATAACTTTTTTTCTGGTAACTTTAACTACACAGGATTTACTAAGTACTCAGTTTATCTAAATACCAATGAACTTTCTCTGGTAGAATATTTACTAAGTAGTAACTTTAACTAGTTAGCAATAGGTTTAAGTAGACTAAATTTGACTAAACATTTCTCTGATAACTTTAACTAAATTATGTTTACTATTTAGTAAGTTTAGCTAGCAAATACGTTTCCCTGTAACTGTAACTAAACAGCAATTACTAAGTTGCCAGTTTAGCTAGAAAGCAATAACTTTTCTCTAGTAGCACTTTTACTAAGTAGTAATTTTAGCTAGCTAGCAAAGGTTTGTCTGTGGTAACATTAATTGTATTTGCTATGTAGTAAGTTTAGATATTGATAGCATTTCCCCGCTTACTTGAACCAGTGTTTGCTAAGTTGTAAGTTCAGATACTGTGGCTGGCAAAACCTTTTTTTTTCTAGTACCTTTTACTATATAGTCTTAAATACTTTTTCTTGCTAACTGTAACTGAATTGTATTTAGTTTGTAAGAATTAACTGTATTATATTTTATTGGATGGGTTTAGCTATATAGTAAATTTAGAAGTAATATTTATCTAGCTACAAATTTCTGTACAAATTTCTTCAGTTGGATAGCATAAATTTACCATAATAATTTTAGCTAGCAAGAATAAACATTTCTTTTGATAACTTTATTGCAGATAGTATTGCATATTTGTTTTTACAAAACCTTTACATTAGAGGTTTACCAAGATAGTGTTAGCTGTCTGAGGTTACTTTAAATAACTAGCTAGAACATTTGTGTGTTAAGTTAAAATAAACAGTTTGAGCATTTTGTAGTAACTTTAGTGAGCTGAGTTCTCTCTTATCCAGAATCAAAACAATGTTTTTCCAAAGGTCACGCATCTGTTTATATACATATAGAATAAAAAGTTAATTTTAAAAAGTTGCTATTATACACAAACTAACCATAAACATTAATATGAGATATTTAAACATTTCCCAGAGTCGCTGTGGAAACTTCGAGCCTCAGTGACCAAGGCTAACTCAAAACTAGTCTGTGAAAAATCGCTAATTGCTAGTTGTTGTCGTAGCCGTGCTCATTTTGTGCTCCTCAATCTGCAGCATGTTGTGATGTGGCCTGTGGAGTCCCGACATTTTATATTTATAAAATCAAACGCAGTGTGTGAATTCTCCATGGTCAAAAGGTTAGGCATTTGATCTGACCAACCAGACAAGGGAAAAAAAAATCAATTGTGTGTTTTGTGTTATTTTATTTTAGTCATGGATTAGAGCTTTGAATTTGTTTTTGCTTTGGTTTCGCCAAAAAAAAAAATAATAATAAATCTGAGGAATGCGTACAGAGATGCGAAAAAGATTAGCCAAATACAAATCAATTGTTTATTAGCTAAAAAAAAAAATTAAACTATAACATAAAGGCCTTAAAATAAATAAGAAAATGACTCATTTGCAGTCAGAGTGTAAGATTAGCTGATCCTCTTTGGCGTTATATTACAGAGAAACGCTAAATGCTAAAACAGAAGTAGAAGTTCTGCTTGATGTGTAGGGAAAGTGAAGAGGGAAGAACGAATTTCGGTTCTTACAGGCAGGACGAGCGATGAAGATCCCGCCATCTTTCGAAGTGTGTGTGTGTGTGTGTGTGTGTGTGTGTGTGTGTGTGTGTGTGTGTGTGAGAGAGAGAGAGAGAGAGACGGCCCAGTGATAAATGAGGCAGCTCTGTTTGCTTAAACCTCTCGTTTCTGACATCGTCCTGCTCCAATTCGTCCCGGGATTCGCTGTTAAAACATGTCCGTTATTAAAACATAACCTGAACTGACAACTCTCTCTCTCTCTCTCTCTCTCTCTCTCTCTCTCTCTCTCTTGGGAAACAAAATCCGGCTTTCCAGTACATTAGGCCTCCATAACAGAGCCAAAGGCTGCACACATGTTTAAGCACTTGTTCTCTACCTGCAGAACGACCTCCACTTTTATTTGTCCAAGCAGATTTGCCATAACAACTTCCTGGAACTCCATGTTCAAGTACAGGGATATTCATCGATCTATTGGATCTAATCACTTAGAACATTGTGTCCTGAGTGTGTTTTACTCCTCTTATTCTCATCAGATTAACCACCAATTACAATATCTATTGATTAAGAGAAGCGGTAAGAAGGAACATTGATGTTTTGATTTTATCCATTTAACATTTCTTATTTAGTTTTATTGATTTGTTTGTTTGTTTGTTCATTATTATACAGTACACATGTTATAGATTTTAAACACAAGCAACAACAACAACAAATCATCAATAATAAGTTTTTTTTCTCTCGGGAGCCATCTTTGCTTATTCCAGTCATCTGTATGCGTGGATCAAAACGCTAATCACAAAACTTACTCAATAGATTTCAGTGTACATTGTTTTCGTCCTGTAAAACATCTCTGAGATCCTGAGGGAACGATGGACGTGAGGAGGATGGGATGTTTTTTTTTTTCTTTTTCAGTAGATGGGGATTCAGCAGTTGTTCTGCGCAGTTGAACGCTTTGATCCCGAAAGCGGAACGGAGAGAAAATCCAGTGCCGGCGGGACGTCTGCGCAACCCGAGAAGCTTCTCAGGCCGTTTTATGTTTTCACACGTGTTCAGAGGGATGATGGCATCAGAGATAAAGCACTTGTGGAGGAGGAGAACGCGAGAACGTGAGGGACCACTATTCTGAGTGCTAGCATCTGTTCCACCTTTGAAATCCGTACAGTTCGGTTAAGTAATGTACTAATTCTCATATTGTTTCCATAGTAACAGCTCATACACACACAGCACATGACTGAAGTTTATGCAATTATCAAATCGCTGTGGTGTAAGAAGAATGATACTTGACAACTTGGCCATCTTCTACAATGACGACCTACAAATAAAGATAAAGATGCAAAAAAAGAAGAAAGCATAGGTGATGAGAAGAAAAAGAGGAGACAAGAGGAGGACAGAATGATGATAAAACATTAGAAAAGGTTTACGGACCCAAGATGCACAGGAGATGAAAAGAATGAAGGTAAATGAAAAGAATGAAAGGTGAAGAAAGAAAGGAAAGAAGACAGAGGCAAAGAGGAGGAAAGAGCTGGCCCGGGCAGATGGAGCTGTCACTTTGACTCCTCGCACATCTGGCGCCTGTGACACTCTCATGTATTATCGATGGGGCTAAAACATCTGTAAACATGGCAGATCGTACCGTCAGGACAGGAAATGATGTCACCTGACAGCCAGAGTGGGAGGAGGAGGGATTCGTCTTTCACGAGACACTTGATGTGATCTCTAAAAGATGAGAGATGGAGGGGGGGGGGGGGGGCGACTGAGATCGAGAGGTAGAGAGAGAGAGCAGCTGAGTTAAAGAGAAGAGGAGACAGGAAGACAGACATGGAGTGAAAAACAGACAAATGGAGACAAAAAAGAGACCTAAATAGATGGAGGGAGAAAGAGCATGACGGAGAGAAAGAGGAGACAGTGAGAGACAGAGACTGTTAGAGTTGAAGAGGCCCAGGATAGACAAAGAGACAGAGAGATAAATAGAGTGATAGAAGGATAAAGGTGTTGTAATGACCTTCTCCATTTTTTTGGAAGGCTTTAAGAAGGTTTAGGAAGAAACAGTTTAAGGACACTTTGGATTGAGGAATGCTTGGCCTGGGAATAAAATGGATGAATGTGGTGTTGGTTTTTGGTTACAACTGGGTGTGCAGGTTTTTTGGCTTGAAGAGGTGCTGGTTTGAGGAAACCTTGGTTTGAAGATAATTAGGTTTGAGGACAGTCTGGAAAGAAAATACTCTGCCTTGGGGACACTCTGATTTAATAAGGTTCTTGCCTAATGACGTGATGGTTTGAGGATATCCAGATTTGAGGATGATTTGGTTAGGATGCTCTGGTTTGAAGATCATATGTCTTGAGGACACTTAATTTAAGGACCTTTTAGTTTAAGAATGCTTTGGTCTGGGGACATTTCAGATTGAGGACACTCATTTGAAGGCACTCGTGCACACACATTTGAGGACACTTTGGATTGAGCACTCTCATTTGAGGACATTTTGTTATAAGGATGCTCTGGTTTGAGGACACTTTGGTTAAAGGACACTGGTTTGAGGATTTCCTGTTTTGAGGACACTTTGGTTTGAGGACACTTTGGATTGGGGATGCTCTGGTTTGAGAACAATTTGGATTGAGGATGCTCTGGCATGAGGACACATAGACTTAAGAATACTTTGGTTTAAAGACACCGGTTTGAGGATGCACTTGTTTGAGAACACTTTGGTGTGAGGACACTCTGGCTTGAGGGCAGCTTGTTTTACAGATGTGCTAGACTGGCAGTGCTAGATACTCAGATTTGTGAACACTCTAGTTTGCCGATATCTTGGTGTCGATTGGGGACACACAATGGAATCTGCATTGGAGACAGTGGGGATGGTGTGCTTTGTTTTGACACTGCTCTGGTTTGAGGACATGGAGTTTTGAGGACATTGTGGCTTCTCTGCTTGAGAAGATGCTGCTTTGAGGATATTTATCTTTGGTCGCAGGTGCTCTGGTTTGAAGATGTGGTCGTTGGGGACATTTTGGAAGGAATACACCTTAAGACCAACAAACACTGTTGGTCTCAGGTTTGAAGATGCCCTTGTTTGAGGAGATTGGTTCGAATATGCTCTGTTTTGAGATTTCCTGATTTCCAGATGTTCCATGTTAATACGTTCTTGTTTGAGGACTAACAGATGAGTTTAAATGCAGCTGGGTTTGCTTTGACTTGAGGACATCCTTGATTGAGGATGCTCGGTATTAGGGACACTTTTGTTTGAAGTCCATCTGCATTTTGAGGATGCCCTGTTTGTCAAGGATGTGCTGGTTTGTAAGATTCAGTTAATGGCAACGTTGCTTACATTTTAGAGTCGCTGCTGTTAGCTTGTTAGCGCATGGAGATGGACAGAAGGGTAAATAAAAATGACGGTAATGGAGCAGTCGATGGATGCATTAGGGGCTGGAGACGTATCGATCAGGTGTGTCAATAATTCAAAATACGACACAGTCTTTGGCTCATGTCTCGTGTGTGTGTGTGTGTGTGTGTGTGTGTGTGCTTCATTTCCTTTAAATCCCAGAATACTCCCTGATATCCAAATTGTAAAACACTGTCCCCTGATTGTGTCCATTTCCCAAGGATCCGCTCTCACTTCTCATTAGTGTGTTTATTTTCATCCGCGTCAGATAAAGGACCCAGGGTTTTATTTTTAACGTGAAGCGACAGCTGCAGCGTCCGAAAAGTTATTTCCGGCGCAAAGGGGAATGTGGAGCATGCTGGATGTGGACAAGCAGGCTGAGACCTCGAACTGAGAGAGATGGACAGAGAGAGAGAGAGAGAGAGCGAGAGAGAGAGCGAGAGAGAGAGAAGAAAAAAGGAAGGAAGAAGGGATTGGCCTAGTAAAGTGCCCCCTCCCTTGGCTGTGTAGTGTGTAGGGAGCATCATTCATTATTCATGCTCATTAAAGCAGAGGCCTCCTGCCAAAGGCAGCTCTGTTTGGGACGTGCCCACTCGAGACCGAGAGGATTTCAATCCCCCAAAATCCAGGACGCCGCATGTGAATAACGAACCCAAACACACAAACACAAATCTAAAAATTCTCCACATACACACATGTATGCTGTATATCGCCTCCGCGCTCTGCTGGAAAAAAAAAAATATCCACGATGTCCCCTTTTCCCTGAAACATATTTGATCAGCCAGGACATGTTCAGTGTATGAATTCTTTAGTTTTGCTCAAACAGACTGGTTGATGTGGTTGCTGACACCGTCACACACTGTTGTCTAAAAAAAGGATGAAAGTCGCACAGCTAAAACAAGCTATAGGGGTGTGGCCTGAAGTTTTTTAAATGGTAGACGGAAACCGGTCTGCGTGATGTCAAAGAGAAAAGAATAAAACTGTATACACTTTGAAAAACAGGGAGTTTCGCAGGTAAATCTTAAATAAAGACAAATATATTAAATATTTCTTCTTGTGAGTTATGATGTAAATTCGAACTTGACATTATTACTTTAAAGCTTTGTTATTTTTAAAGCTTTATTGGTTTTAACCAATGTGTAGTAGATAGTGTTCCTTCCAATTTACATTGAGCAGAATTTTTTTTTTTTAATGAACATGATCATATTTAGATTCTCATAATCAGATTTAGGAAACTCCATTTGATAAATGACATCATTTAAATGTTATTTTGACTTGCTGTCACATTGTTCACGTATGGCAGCAACACTACATCAATATTCTGGCTTATTAACTAAAAAAAAATCACTTCCTATCTCACAATTTACATTAATTATCTCATTAATTAGTTAGATAATATCTCATTATCTCAACATTATGACTTGTGTAATTAAAAACATAAAAATTATCTCAAAATTCTCACACATTAATTTCAAAATGTTGACCTCTCATAAAGATCTGAATTATTTCAAAGCTTTGACTTATCCCAGGATTCTAACTTAATATCTCACAGTTTTGTCTTGTTTATTTCTATTTACTTAAAATGATGACTTAAGCAGAAATTGTGATTTATTAACTTGAAATTCTGATGTACAGTATCCAATAATTCAGACTCAACCAAAAAAAAAAAAATTAATCACTATTTCAAAAAGATATTAAATTAAAAAATACATTTTTAGTCAAATAAAATTTTTGATAATTCTCTAATTTTCACAAAAATTTGATAAATCACTAATTTGAGATAAGTGAGAAGTGGTCCCCTCTCAAAGACAGATATCTGACTTATACATTTTATCCAAGCTAATCCATAACTGCTTATTTAAATACAACTATGATTCATGTACAGTATAATCACCTAAAGCCATCAGTGATATTAAACTGCAAGCCATGAGGATCATACATACACATACACACATGCTTAAAGGTAAAAAAAAAAAAATACAAAAATACAAAAATACAAAAATAAATACAAATATTACACTAAGCATATGTACTATTTAAAATATAATAGTAAAACTTGTTCTGTTGAATTAAATTATTGTATTGGTTATATAATGTGTATAATCTGTCATATCTCATCTATAAAATAAAAATAAATTTTTTTTTTGAAAAAGTATTCAATTATTAAATATGATCATTTAAATATAGAATATTAATTATCTTACATAATTAATGAATAAATTATGAACAACATATTTTATTTCTCAGGTCCTCCATTGGTCTGAAGTGATTCTGAACCTAATATACTTTATATTCGCTGGTTGGTAAATTCTTGGGAAATTCTAACTAAGTAAATATCAGAGGTGAAATGAGTGAAATAATTACAGAAAAGGAATAACAGAACAGTGGGAAGGAAAAGCTAACCTGTGAAGGTGTGTGTGTGTGTATGGGGGTGGTGGTGGTGTGTGTGTGTGTGTGTGTGTGTGTGTGTGTGTGATGGGGGTTTGTACAGAGGAGGAAGAATGGCCTGCAGCGGTGTGTTTAACCTCTCCCCCGGATCAATGTCAGTGCCGCGGCTGTGCTATGAAACATGCACACGCTAATGGGATGAGATGCAAAAAAGAAAAAAGAAAGAAAATATTATGCTGACAGTAAATCATATTACATTCCTAATAAGCATTAACTGGATAACTGGGTCAAAGCAAAAGCGGGATCGTCTTAATTGATTTTTTTCCTCCCTTCTCTCTCTCTCTCTCTCACTGACAGGAAAATGTCAATGCTTGAATATTTCTTCATGCATCATTAAAACGAGATTGGCTCTTAACAAAAAGCGACGGGATCCCTGTGCCGAATCGATTCTCGCTCCGGGCCGCCTACGACTAAAGTGTATTACATCCAGATCTATGTGGGATATTAAAATCACGCTGCTCACTCAAACAGCTACAATTAAAAGCTGACACTCGACCATCTCCTTCTCCTTCTCCTCCTTCTGCTCGGTTAACAATTGCTCGGATCCAGGTTAACTGAGGACTTCCACCTTCCACACTGACGTTAGGTAATTTCTAAAGTATGGCCTCAGATTTTCTAAAAAAAAATATGTTGTACAGATGTACAGATAATTTTCTTACAAAAATAAAAAAAGGAAAATTGAAAAAGAAGCACCACCCAGATAATCAGGTGGAGGGGGGCAATACTTTGTGAATAACAGTTAGTAATTGTACATGTACATTATTTAGCGAATACCACAATATATAGATACATTTATATTATAATAAAATTTTCTATTTCATACTTTGATCAAGACTTCATTTTACAAATATTACCATTTGCACAATTTGCAGACTTTTTGTGGTTAAAATAACAAGTAATTTTTTCTTGATGATTTTTCCTCAACAGAATTGTTATTTTATTTCCTTTATTTCCTAAGTTGTCCCTGAAATGTCAGAAAACTTAACGATGCGGCATTGGACTGCAGCAAAGCACTCGCACTGGAGACTCCTTCCATAAAAGTTCAAAAGAAGCAGAAAACCATATCCAAGACTAAATACTTTTTTTTTTTTATCTGGATTTGTAATGTGAAGCTTCCGTTGTACAAGTTCGCTGCTGTGAATCAGCTGCTAACGTAAAGCAGGACTGTGTAGAATCTACTGCACTGGTCGCCATTTATTTCTCAACAGAGGCGCGAGTGCAGAAGAAATGTCAATGTTATAAGTAAAACTAAAGGAAAATTGACAAAATTAGTGACCCCAGAGCGGCGGGTGAACAAAGCACCGCATCCTGAGAGCCGCAGGATCAGTGGTGCCTTCATAAATGGGCAAACTTTCAAGTGTTTTTTTTACGCCTTTAAATCCTGTGACAGCCTTTTTGTTTTATTCCTAATTGTCTTGTCTGAATGTGAGGAGTGAGCCGAGACGGCACGAAGCTCTCGCTCTCTCGCTCCCTCACTCGCGCTCTCTCTCACTTACTCCCCCTCTGCATGGTTCGCCCGGTGACATTTGATGCTGACGGCGCTGTCTTTACAGGGAGAGAAAAAAAAAAAAAAAACGTGGCAGGTTTCTTCTGCTCGACACGAAGACAGGTGGCGAGGTGAACACGCAGAGTTTCACTCGGCCTTGTGCGTTTCCTCGGCTGGAAATTGTCAGGTTTCGTGGTGGAGGGGAAAAAACACACTCACCCATCCATCCATCCATCCATCCAGGAGCAAAAAAGAAACCTCAAACGTTTGCTTTGAATTGAGGCTTTGTTGCCCGAGTTTGCACACAACAACAATTAGCGATGTGGTCATACACTGATGCAACGTACGATGAGGGTTTAGGATTCAGGGTTTAGGGGTCTGGTCTCCACAGTGGTTTATGGTTTGCATTGTCGGGTTAAGGAGACTCACCCTGAGGTGCAACACTGATACCTGTGCCCGGATGTCTTAAGGTATAGGCCGTAGGGTTTTGGGGTTCACCACATGCATTTAGAGTAAGTTGCTTGAAGGCTGTTTAGGAAGAGTCGAGGGATTCACTAAGAGCCACAGGATTTGAAAAAAAAAATGTGTCGTACATTTCTGTAGAATAGTTTATGTTACAGCTTTTAGACGGCTTACCTTTAGCCAGGGGAATTTTAGAATGGAACCCACGCCTGTAGAATGGTTTGCTGCAGGTTTTGGTTCAGTCAAACTTGACCATACGCTGTGAGGATTTCATAATTGCACCGCACCTGTGCAAGGGTTTGGTTGTAGAGTTTGGGGGATTCCCCAACAGCTACGAGTTTGGAAATTGTTGCCCTGTTTTTTCTGTATAAGGATTTACAGTAGAGGTTTTTAAGGGACGCACCATAAGCTATGAGATATATATATTATAGTACCACACCTGTAGAATGGTCTAGTGTACTGGTGACTGACCACTGAGACCACACGTCTCCGAGGATTTATGGAGCTACAAGTTTGTTAATTGGTGGCACACGTTTTTCTATAAGGGTTTACTGTGTAGGTTTTAGATGGTTCACCTTGAGCTATGAGAATTCTACGAAAAAGTTCTACCTGTCCAGGGGATTATGATGTAGAGAGTCGGGGAATCCAAAGGACCACAGGATTGGAAAGCATAGGATTGGTGTGTTTTTCTGTAGAAACATTCAGGTGACTCACCTTAGGGAGCTGGGGGATTGTTAGACTGTTACCACGTCCTGTAGAAGGGTTTATGGTGTAGGGTTTAGTGCAGGGGTGTCCAAATCCAGTCCTGGAGGGCCAGTGACCAGCACAGTTTGTAATTCACCAACACCTAAACACACCCACTGAACCTAGTAATTAACAGATTAGTTAAATCAGCTGTGTTTGAGAAGAAGAAGCACCAAACTGTGTTAGACACTGGATCTCCAGGACTGGATTTGGACACCCCTGGTTTAGTGTGTATAGGATCGAGCAAGAGTTCTGAGATGATGTTGAAGAAGGGTTTGGGATTTGGCGTTGAGGAGGGGTGGCAATAAACTCACTATTATTTACATGCTATTTAATGGTCAAACAATGACCAAACAATGATCCAAAGTTACTTTGTAGGCTTTTAGGAGACAGGCCATGAAGTTTAAGGTTATACGTATAGTTGTACGGTACATGTTTTTGTATAACCTTTTTGGGTTTAGTCTTTGGGGAATGGATGGATGGATGGATGGATGGATGGAAATTTCTGCATAAGGCTTTTGGAGAGTCACATTGAACTTGGTTCCAGGCTTTAGTGCTAACAGTGTAGGGTCAAGGGGATTCATCTTGATATATAAGCCTAGTAACACATGTGCATCTTCCAGTAGCGAGTGTAGGGTACACAGGACTCATCTCCATCTACATGATTGGTGAACAATATTATATTTCTGCCAAGGGCTTGTGGGTGTAGCAATTTGGGAGCTGATCATGAGCTACGGGACAAAGGGTTAGGATTTCCTACAAACGGTCAAACAGTGGAACCTAGCCCAGTAGAACTATTTAGGGGACTTTACATGAGCTAATTAATAGTTAAGCAATGATCTACCTTTCTGTGTTTCTGTGAAAGGGTGTAAGTGTTTTTTTTTTTTTTTGGAGATTAGGGGAATCACCAAGAGTTACAATCTTGTTACAATGTCTTGGTCTTTTAGCAGGATTTAGGGTGTACGACAGACTGTTTAAGGGTCTTGGCATGAGCTGTGAGATTGGTAGAATGGTGCTCCCTTTGCAGAAGTGTTTAAAGGACTCAACACTAGACACAGGAAAAGTTTCCAATTAGAAATAGTATCATTTCTAAAAATGGGGACTCCGTATGATGTACAGTATGGAAGGGTTTGGGGGAACCACTAGTTTAGGGTGCAGTGGTAGGGGACCTGCTAGGAGGTACAGCATTTCCCACAATGGAATACATTATTTTAGAAGGAGGAGAGAAGGGTGTAATGAATGCACCCCGTGAGCACGAGTGTGTCTAAGATGTGTAATCATGTTATCATTGGTGGTCTGTCATGCTAATTTAACATAAGCTATCATCTAATCGTTTACATAGAATTTTCTCTGTTTGTGGGTGTGTGCATGCGTGTCTGATGTCACCTAATCTTTCCCCGTCCCCGATCTTGACGTTATCTCCAGCACCGCGTCGTATCCCGAACTTCCTCTGCACCTGGAGGGCAAGATGGCCGCCTCGAAGAGATAACCGAGCCCGCGTCTCGTCTTTCAGGAAGGTCAGAGGTCAAGCTGTGAGGAACCCGAGCCTGCTGAGATGTTGAGTAACATATTGAGTGAGATGATGGCTCATCAGGGAGCCTTAAACTTCAGCTTTATCCTCTGCGTGCTACTGTCAGGATTTTACGATTGTCATTACGGATAGCATAAACATCACAGCTGTTAGGACGCAACAAGGATCAGTACTTAATCATATAACGAGATATAAAGGTCGATGTAGAAGCTTTATAATTAAATAATTTAATGTAAAAATCAATAAACAAAATGACTGAAACAGTAATGATCCTGTCAGGAGTGTTGTTTAGGCTAATTTGTTATAGATGATTACGCATCTACAAGTAGATCTGTTTAAAAAGAAAAGATCTTCATTGTTTTTTCATCTGTGTTAGCTAATCAGATGGATGTCCACCTATTTAAAATTAGAATTTTTATGTTATTTTAATGCTAGTTGATATAGTTGATAGTTAGACCAATGTTTAAGAAATATACAGGTTAATTTTGTAAAAATAAATACATTTCTGTCATTTCTGCTAGCTAATCAGATATGCTTATACGCTCAATTGAGGTGACTTTTGTTTTAATCAAACTGATAATGTACATGTTTATTTGTAAACCAATCCATGACTGTCAGAAGTGTTTTTATTTCATTCCAAAATTTTGTGTAGCTACTGCTGCACAAAAGCACCCTTCACAGTTCCAACACGGTGGCCATTTTGGATCGCCGGAGTCCGTCTGTTGTGCAGCGGGAGTTCAGCAGCCTCTGATCCCCAGCAGGATTTGACTCCCCCCCCTACCCCCCCCCCCCCGCCCGGCCCCAGCCCTTGAAAGCTGCCCCTCAGTGCAAATCCAAGATTCATTGCAAGAGCAAAAGACATCCTCTGTATTCCCTCAAGTACTTAGCACGCACACAACATATTGCTAACATCGCTAGCATAAAAGAACATCTGCTTTTCCATCTAAAGCATCCATTACCCCTGGAAATCTGCTTTGCAGCGGCGGTAATGTTTGTTCTTCAACAGTTTAGAAGAAGAATTAAGAAATATTTATTAGCATTTCCAAAGTTTATTAACATAAAGCAAGTGGGGATTAAACACCGTCTGGCTGTGGTGGAAAATGAATCAAGGACACGTTGGTGTGATGAAAAAGCGATGCTGATGGTAATTATATTCCTATAACTAAGTGTTTAATTCCTCGTCTACCACAGCAGTTTGCGAACAACTAATAAACTAATTATTGTTCATTGTAGCTTCATGGCGGTGTTAGCACACACTAGCGATAGCATAGCCTACATTTTCTGTCATTAATGAAATTCATTTAGACTTCGGTTTGATAAAACTTCATTCTTCGTGCACTGATACATTAGGAAAAGCGAGCAGCTATCCTGCAAACCGTCCGTGGTTTATATTTTGACAGTAAATCCTTTTTACGCGGTTTGACCCAGACAGCTCTTGCTTAATGTTTTTTTAATGAGTTTGATATTAAACCTTTAGAGAAACACTGCACGTGAGGACGTCGTCTTACGCCAACATCAGTCGCTAGGTGTTAATTAAGCCGGTGTCATGCACGCGTGTGTTTGTACAGCTGTATGTCACCCAGAAACCCGGTAAAGCAAGGCCACCGTACCTAATTAAACCTAGTGAGGTATTCATACACACTTCACACCTAATCTTTTGCTCGTGCGTTATTATTTTAGCTCGCGACCGCGGTTATTCGGTGTCATCCGTCTTCGTCGATATACGCCACCGATGGTTTGACAGGCAGGAATTAATTCTCTAACGTGTAATTATGGAGGCAAAATGTTGACTGGCTTTGCAGAAAGTGCGCCGTGACACTTTTTTTTTTCTTGTGTCTCCGCAGTTCCTGGGAGACATGGCAGCGACATTAGCATCGGTCATTAGCGGCAGGCGGCTAGTGACTCATTGCATGGACCTATTTGGTTCGCCTGCGTTGACAGGCTTGTTCAGGACAGCAGAAACAGCTGTCTTGGCCTGTGTGAGCCGAAATAATTAGGCCTGTCATCTTTCCCCGACTCTGATTCCCTACGCCAGCCCAAGCCCCCCGCCACCCTCCTCCCCCTACCCCCACTCGCCCACCCAAACACCCACCCGCCCCTTTCAGCATCGCTCTTCAGGCAGAGAGAAAAAAAATGCAAATATTTTGCTTTCATTGTCACGTTCACCTTGACACGGATATTGCCTGGGCGCCTAACTGGATGAGATGACTTCCAAATTTGCATTGTTGGTTCTAATAAATTTGCTCGGTTTCCCCGAGCGGCCGGCCGTGGCAGGGACCCGTCCGATAAAGTCGCCGCGAGTGTCATCAATCACGCCGAAGCCTGACGGACGGCTTTCGGGCCTTCGTTTGTAGCGCGCACCGACGCCCGGTTAATTATTTGTACTGTAATTAGTTGGGAAAATGTCAGGAAATGTCAGCTCTGGGTTGAAGAAGAGGGGACGCTGGGAAGTGGGAAGTGGCACAGAGGGGAAGGGGAAGGGGAGGAGGGAAGGAGGGAGGCCTGAAAAGTGACTGAAGTGTCATTAATGCCAGCGAACAAGATGAGGATCAGCTGGCGAGGACTGAGGGCTTCTTACAGCGTAATCAAGAGAGAGACGGAGAGCGGCAACAGTCGAGCTAGCATGATGGGCGTCTTATTAGTGAGCTGCAACATTTCCCCTCCATGTCCTCTCTCTCCTTCTCTCTCTCTTTCTCTCTCGCTCATCCCAGAGAAATAAAGGAGAAATAAAGTCGAGTAAACAACCACGGCTGCCCCCGCTGTCACACCGGCCGCGTTTTTACCACGTTTTTGCGCGCCCGCCTGTCACAAACAGACATTATGCATAAAGAAAATAGAAATAGGGGGAAGACACTCTGTCAGAATTTCTAAACTTGGGCTGTTTTCTAAAAGTAAACTGCAATAAATCCATGGCAGCGAGCAGAAAAAGTTGAACGCTGACATCCGTAAGACTTACAGCGCAGGAATCGGAGCGGATTAGAGAGGCCTGCATTGCTAATTAGGGACTGGCAGCGGTCAGAAAGAGAGAGAGAGAGAGAGAGAAAGAGAGAGAAAGAGAGAGAAAGAGAGTGCTTAAAATCTGTCCAGAGAGACTGACTGTGAGGCGAAACCCAGTAGGAATGCTTTTTGTGAGTGAAGGGGACGAATTAGCGTCTCTCCGGGGGGGGGGGTTTGGGTCTGCGCTGTTTTTTTTCGCAGAGGGTCGAGTGATCCAGCGCTCGGCTCCTTCGCGCACAAACGCCACTGATGCTCATCCAACAGCTCCTTAATTAGCGGGAGATCTGGCTGCCGTGTCCGCTCGAGCTCTGCACCAGATGCGCTTCCAACCTTCCCTGTTTATTTGTTCGAGGTGTGACGGCAGACACGGACATTACCTCGGACCTCCTCGACCTTGACCTGCGCAATGTATGATCTTTTCATTTAGGATACTAACCCTGGTTTTAAGTTGGAAAGTTTAAAGCTACAGCATCACCACTAACACTGGAGACTCCTTCCATATAAATGCTAAATAGATGCCTCTTCATGCAGATCAACAGCTACACACTATGTTTTACTTACGTTAAACATACGCAGCGTTGTCCGGCATACACATCCCTGTAAAACGTCTTTCAAATTGAATAATTAATCGTAACTTTCTAGCCAATCAGAATCCAGTGCTCAGCAGGGCTTTATATAAGGAGCGTTATCCGGCGCTTCTCGTGCCAGGAGTGCGAGCTGTCGAAACCGTCGATTCACTCGGTTGTTAAAGTTAAACGTGATAAATAAACAGGACTGGAATCTGTCAGATGGTAGACTTTCGGTGCGTTTTTTCCCCCCCTGAATTTTCCCGCCATTTCTCTCTGCCGACGATCTGTCTAAATGTCATGCGGGTTGTTACGAGTCTGTTCGGGATGGCGGTTCATTAGCCGAGGAGACGTCAGCCATCTTGGCAGCGATGAACATAAATATGACGCAAAATGAACAACAGACACCATCAATTATTTTCCCCTGACAAATTTAAAATAAAAAAAACAAAAAAACGATACTATGATGCATAACAACGCTAATTAACTGTTTGATTTAGCGAAGTTTTAGGTGTAGCGTTAACACTTATAAGTGTCAGATGTTCAGTAAAACTCTGATTCCCTTCAGTTCCAAATGATTCGACAGAGAAGTGAAGGCGTCAGCGGCTGACAGGCTAATAAACCTGCGCAACATGCTATCGAATAAACACATCATGCCGTCTCAGTGCCTCGGGATCTCCCACAATGCATTGCACTAGCCCCGGTAACTTCTCATTACGTTCCAAAAAAAAAAAAAAAAAACTCACAAAACTCCCATAATGCATTGCAACAAATGTCACCAAAAAACTCATCTAATATTCTGTTTAACAGACACGCGTCTTATTTACTTTTCACACGTACAAAGTACGATTCCCATCGTAATGTCTAAAACCTTATTATTATTATTATTATTATTATTATTATTATTATTATTATTATATGCAATAATCATATTTCTATTAATATCACACACCCAAAAAAATATCCAAGAGTGAACTAAACCTCAATTCTCATTTAACAGAGAACAGATCTTACACCACCTTTCTCTTGCTGTATGAATTACATTTGATTCCTGACATTGATGCCTTATCATTATAATAATTATTGTACATGACTCATATGTAGATTATAGATTATATATATTTTATTGTATGTGCAGCAAATGGTTAATATGTATAAATGAAACAAAAAATAAACACACACACACACACACACACACACACACACACACACACACACACACAAATAGCAACCTGACATTTCCCGCAATTCTTTGGGCTGAAACACACTCCTTTGCGCTTACTTTTTTTTATAAGTTTCATGTATACAATATACAATTAAAATACCATGAAAACTTTTTTTTTATTCCATGCTTTATATAACTCAAAGCTTTATATAACTTGCATAATCAAAATAGTTTATGCAACTGAGGGTTTATGTATACAATATAAAACTATGCTAAAGTTTCCTATGTACAATATAATATATAAAAATTTAAATAGCATGGAAACATTGTTTTTCATAATTCAACAGTGAAACTCTCATATATTCTAGATTAATTACATCTAAAGGAATATTTCAAGTTATTTTTTCTTTTCATGATCAGTGTCAAAAATCCAGAATGTCAAAATATAATAAATATAATTTTCCTTAAATCAGTAAAAATTATTTACAAAACAACAGTTCTAAGACATTGTGTTTATTTATGCACTCAATAATTTGTCTGGCCTCCTTCACTACAAATTTCTTCATCAATGCGTCATGGCATGGAGGCGATGAGCCTGTGGCACGGCTGAGGCACCACTGAAGACCAGGTTGCTTTGATAGCAGCCCTTCGCTCATCTGTAGTGTTGGGTCGAGTGTTTCTCATCTTCATCTTTACATTTACTCATAATTTCTCTATAGGGTTCAGCAATATCACACTCAGCAAACCAGTCAGTGGTAGTTTTGGCACTGTGGGCAATAAGCTTCTATAAAGCTTGCCAGCAGACAGAGGCATGAAGTGCTCTGAAATCTCCTGGCACACAGATACATACTGTATGTTGACTTTGGACATAGAACAACGGCAGACGTCATGGCAGCCCAAATCATCACCGACTGTAGAAACTTCAAGCAACTTTGATTCTGAGCCTCTCCTCTCTTCCTCCACACACTGGGACCTTGACTTCCAATCAAGAAAGAGGACTTTGAACAACAGTTTACTTCTGTTCGTCCAGGTAGGACACTTCTAATATGGCCTCTGATTCAGAAGGGCCTGATATGCAACAGTTTTCCTGAAGTGTGCGGTGGCTCTTGATGACTCCAGCCTCCTTGTGAAGCCCTTTCAAAGTTCCTGACAATCTTCTTAAGCCCGTAGTCCTCTCCGTTGCTCTTTCACCTTTTCCTACCGCAGTTTTACCTTCCAGTCAGCCATTCATGAATATGTTATGATACGGCACTCTGCGGACAGCCAGCACCTTCAGCGATGACCGCCTATGGTCGATGATCATCTTCCAGGCAACTGTCAAGTCAGCAGTCTTCCCCATGCATGTACTGAGCTAAACCGAGAAATACACAGTATTTATTCTGCGTGATTTACTCAAACCCGAAATGAAATATTCTAATATACTGAGATACTGCAGCTTTGACTTTCATGAGCTATAAGCCATATAGAAGGTTCCTACAGTACTGTTTTATTTTGCATGATTCACATTTGACACCATAATCATAATCATCGGTAGTTGTATAACACAGTCTAAAATCTCCCTCTATGCACTGAAAGAATCAGGATGTTGTTTTTACGGACTTAGACGCGCCTCTTAACCAAACATTTTTTAATTCAAATATTCTTGTTATAACTCCTTCAAGAAAATCCTGATTTGATTCAATAACATAGTTCACATACAAGTTATTAGATTCACACCTTATGAAACACTAATCTCACAAAATACAGTTTTATTTATGTATTTATTTGTTTGTTTGTTTGTTTTGTATATACACATACACAAAAAAATAAACAAATTCATTTCGCAAGATGCACTTTACTACTCCCTGGGTGCACAATATTTTTTCATACTTTACAGATAGACAAGTCTTATGTTAGTTTTCTTTTGCTATACAATTTACATCTGATTCCTTATTTATTCATTCATTATTTTAATTTATAGTGCACATATTGTGTATACATGTGTTTCCCATAATGCATTGCACTGACGCTAATGCAACACTTTTTCATATTTTCAAAGAGCCAAAGAGTCTAAACTAGGTTCACATTTGAATCTTGAATCATATTCATAATTAGCTGTATAATGCAAGTAACAAAAGCACACACTAGAATTCCCAGAATGCAATGCAGTGAACCTTTTTTTTGCCCCTACACATGCTTTATCATTAAAAAAATAATAATAATCCCAACTTTTATTAGTAACTCATTATCAAATATCAAACATGATAATTACACACCATTTATATATATTTTTTAAATACCATAAAATGCAGTTCACTACCTCCAAAGTTTTTTTTAAATTATTATTATTCAAATGAAAGAGATACAGTCCCTACAGTTTCTTTTGTTTGTTTGTTTGTTTTTTTGCTAAATGATTCAGAGTTGATTCTTCAATCACATCACAATGCAATGGTTCATCTAGAAAAGAGAGTCTGGTGAGAGGAAGACTGTTTGTAGCCGCTGGAATATAAATGAGGACAGGAACCAAGTTTAAACAGATATATGACTACAGCACATCATAATTTTATTTGTTTATAGCTGTCGATCAATAAACTTTCCAGAATTTCCAGAATATTATGGAACGTAGAGCGCTTAAAAAGAAAACCATAAGAATGAAAAGTAAGAAATAAATAATGAAGGCTTTGAAACATTGATAGCTTTTGAAAGGAGGGATGAATTTCACGCATTAGGGCTGAAGTTGTGTAAAAGAGGATTGCGTGTGTGTGGCACAAAGGAGATAATCTAATAAACGGCAGAAATAAACAAAAGAAGGATGCGAAATCAAACGCAAATGGTTTGAATAAAGCGCTGAAAGCCTCTTAGAGACGTCTCGCGCCTTTATTCGCTCTTATCACGTGACGGAGATTAGTGCGTGCGAATGCAGCACGTGGCATTGTGGGGGGCTTTATAATTACACCTTTAAGCCAGAACTGATTTCTTTTTTTTTTATTTTTTTTTTAACTACATATTCATAAAAAAAAGGCTAGTTGTAATTCGATAAAAGGCGGCTTGGCACTTTGAAGTGGTGTGTGTGTGTGTGCGATTCGGCATGTGTGCATGTGTGTGCGCGTTAACGTGCATTCTGGGACGGCATTAATCTGCTCACGCCTGGTGTGACGTGCAGCCCGGAGATAAGTCTTTTAAACGGTGTGTGAGGAGGAAAAAAAAAAACGAACCAGACAACTCTATTATTGCGTTCATAATTGCTTAATTAAACTTTTGTCACTAATCATTATGAGGCGTGTGCATGCTAGGAAGGGGGTTAGCGCTGTTACGTGGGGGGAAGGAGGGGTAAAAAAAAAAAGAAAGAAAGAAAGAAAAATCAATAAACGGAGTTAATTTCACTGCCTTGCCTTTTTTTTCGGCGCATACAAATGAAACGCATTGATGCGCGCGGGCTGAGCCGAGCTGATACGGCGTGCGCCATCACCATCTGAATTACCGCTTTATTCATCCGTGCGTGAATATGAACAAATGGCGAACATAAATCTCGCACATGAAGTACACCTTCTCTCTCTCTCTCTCCCTCCAAAACACCTCTTTATTAAGGAACAATTGACCCATCTGAAATGAATTCTAATGCCATTTAGATTTAAATTACACTGACCTGAAGTATGACGCCATAAAAAAGATTAATATGCTAATTATTTACCCCTTGGCCCATCCCCCCCACTCCCCCCCCCCCCTCTCGCTGTTCTCTTCGCTGTATTCCTCTTTTTGACATTTGCTCCAGGTTATTTTGTGCTGTGTAAATAATACGACGACTTTTTTTCCCCCCAGAGTAATGAATCTGTGAACTGATGTTATCTTCATTCTTTATGATGTTTTTATTGGTGCCTTTCAGAAAAGCGCTTGATAAAAGACGAAGGCGGCGTCGTAGTGCCGTAATTCTTTAAAAATAATGACGCTAAATAACATATCAGATCTAAAAGGAAATAACGTGGATCAGATCGATTAGACTGACTGATCTGCAGTTTCAGATGGAGAAAAAAAAATGCTGCTTTGGGAGACTTTGACAGAATATTACCATCTTGCCAAATTATTATTTACAATAAAAAATAGGTCTTTTTACATAATAATAATAATAATCATCATCATCATCATCATCATCATCGGTTCCAACACTTATTATTATTAATAATCATATTTTAATTATTATTATTGGTGTTATTTACCTCCCTATAGTGGATTATGTTTCATTTTGTGCATATTAAGCCAACTCTATTGTTGTTTTTTATTTTGCTTGTATGAAAATAACGAAACTAAAAATTTCTAGATAAAAAAATCATTAAAGAACTTTAATCATTAATTTAATATCTTTACAATTTTACCAGTGCCCCTTCATACAGTACATAAGTAAAAGAGTAATATTTGCTTTGCTATATTTATATGTGCGTGTGAAATGTTTTTTTTCCCCGTGTTGACAACACAGTGATCCATGAATCACTCATCATCACCCCTCATCATCTACAGTATCTACCACTTAATCCTGTATTTAGAGTCGCGGGGGGGTTGGAGCCTATCGCAGGAGACTGGGAGGGTGCCAATCCATCGCAGGGCACACACACATACTGTACACACACTCATTCACACACTACGGCTAATTTGGGAACGTCAATTAACCCAACCTACATGTCTTTGGACTGTGGGAGGAAACCCACCAAGCACGGGGAGAACATGCAAACTCCATGCACACAGAGACTGGAATCGAACCCGGGCCCTGGAGTTGCAAGGCGACAGTGCTGACCACTACACCACCGTGCCGCCTATCTATGAATCTTTCAATAATAAAACCAACTACCTTAAGGAAGAATGGAACAGTTGCAGATGATGTCAGGTGATCAGGCCAGTGATTAGTATACTCACAAGACAAGAGGGGAAATGAGGTCGCCGCTGAGGTCGTTACATAAACAACCAATTTTTTTATTGTATCTTTAGGCACTTTGCAGTCTGTTTCAGTAAAAAAAAAAATCTGTTTCTTTAATTTTATTGACATCAATTAATATAAAAAAGACTTTTTTATTTAATATGAAGAACAAGACTTTGGTACAGTACTGTGTGTGTGTGTGTGTGTGTGTGTGTGTGTGTGTGTATAGTATGCATGTTAAGGGTGCCAGAACTTATGCACAGGATCAGACTTTCTTTTGAGACGACTGTGGGAATTTTTTTTCCCTCCACAGGGCAATGAATCTGAGTGCTGACGTTATCTTCGTTCTTTATTATGTTTTTATTGGTGGCTTTCACAAAAGCGCTTCATGAAGAATGAAAACGGCGTTATTATGGACGCATAATTCTTCTCTCACCCTCGCTGACCCGAGACAGAGAGAGAGACAGAGAGACAGAGACTCTGTTTTATATTTGCCTGATTACCAACAGCCATTTGAGGACAGTCCACATCATCGTCTGTTAAAAAAATAACACTTTATTAAACTCACTGTACATTAGGTGTCATTATTAACGTTCTCCAAACCAGCACCTTATGTTGCTCCCAGGATCGGAGTTGTTTTTTGTCCTTTTCCAACTACATTTCACAGGCTGGTTGAGACATAATGAAACAACACTCATTCAACACCGTTTACTTCTTTAAAAAAAATTACTGATTGTGTTTTTAAAGACACACACACACACACACACACACACACACACACACACACACACACACACTCATTTCAGCTAAAGCCATTAAAAGCAGTTTAATTAGCCTGGCATGGAGATTAGCGCTCCATTTCCCATATGTAAGTACTTGGCACAATCACAAAGGCGCAAACAGGAAGTCCGTGTTTTTAGATGTTAAAATGCTGTCCAGGCTGAGTAGGAGCGTGAAAAATATCCGAAGTGTGTTTGTCATCCTCTAAAAAAAAAAAACATACTACATACTTTAAATACATAAATGCTAAATAACACTGAGGGTATTATGCTAATCCATGCTAGTCACAAGTCATAGCATTACTGTAAATTCTTGCTAAGTGTGAGTTTATTCACAACATTAAGAAGTACTCTTCTGCTTTAAAAAAAAATGAAATGTATGAAGTATTTATTGCTAATCGGTCTGGAACAGCATTACTTTAAAAGAAGAACATTAGCTAGTTAGAGTTACTGTAGCTTTGATTGAACAGACTTGCAGTGGAGAAGAACTGGTTTGGTTTCACATTTCTACATGTGCGTTTTCATTTCCGTCAATGTCAACAACAGCGCTAGCGGCTAAATGTCAAGAACGGTGTTAGTGCATTAGCCTGCGTTGCTTTGTTTACTGTCACCCAGTCAGCATTTCCTCATACTGAGTTCTTTTTTCTTTGTTCAGATTGATATCATTTTGTTGTTGTCCGCTCAGCAGGAAGTTGTAATACACTAGGATGACATCACGCAGGGCGACATGGTGTTAGACTTTAGTAAGGAGTAATGTTTTTCTCAATATTAGTAAACAAGCAAGTTTTTCTAGCATCAAAGGAATTCAGATAAAACGTAGAGCAGAACATGTTAAATCCAGTCAAGGTTGTAGCTTTGGTATAGCAGCACATCGTGCTAATATTGCATAATGGGAGGTAACTGAGTATATGTATTTTGGTACTGTACTTAAGGATATATTTCATATACAGTACAGAGCAAAAGTTTGTACACCCCTTCTCATTCAGCGAGTTTTCTTTCTTGTGTTCTTTCTTGTGTTCTTTAGCCCAAACGCGTCTCTTCTGCTTGTTGCCTGTCCTTAGCAGTGGTTTCCTAGCAGATCTTCTACCATGAAGGCCTGATTCACACAGTCTCCTCTTAACAGTTGTTCTAGAGACGTGTCTGCTGCTAGAACTCTGTGTGCCATTGACCTGCTCTCTGATCTGAGCTGCTGTTAACCTGCGATTTCTGAGGCTGGTGACTCGGATGAACTTATCCTCCGCAGCAGAGGCGACTCTCGGTCTTCCTTTCCTGGGCCGGTCCGCATGTCAGCCAGTTTCTTTGTAGCGCTTGATGCT
>JAAGKR010004659.1:3667-37161 GCA_011419295.1 Clarias macrocephalus
GCTTGGCCGCCGATAATTAGAGTAACAGAAAGCAGGGGGCGAGCTTCTGGGAGTTTGTCGGAAGGAGCGCCCTCTAGAGCTCCCAATCTAACTAGAGGGCGCCTCCTTTTAACGGGCAGCTCTTGAGCATGTGACCTGAACCCCCGCAATAGAAGCAGGCCTTTTCCAGGCGGCGGCGTCTCTCCTCACCCGATATGCGGGTTCTCCCAGCTGCATGGGCTCCTCCTGATTAGTTGATGTTGGAGGAGAGGACGGCGGAACGTCCTGGGGGTGTTTGTCTCCTCGCGGGGGGTGACCTCCGGGTCGGTCGTCTTGAACGACGACGCGAGTCGATCCTCCCGGCGAGGTCCATGAGTTCATGGAGATCAGAGGGAAGTTCACGGGAGACCAACTCATCCTTGAGTGCCTCTGAAAGTCGCTCCAGGAAGACGTCTGTTAGGGCTCTGTCATTCCATCCACTCGAGGCGGCTAAGGTCCGAAACTCGATGGCGTAGTCATATGCAGAGCGTGATCCTTGGCGTAGGTGTAAAAGTTTAGCTCCTGCCTCCCTGCCGACGTGGGATCGGTCAAAACCCTCCTCATTTCTCTAGAAAAGGCCTCAAAACTGTCGCAACATGGGTCGTGAACGTCCAAAAGTGCGGTGCTCCATTCTCGGGCCCTCCCAGTGAGGAGAGTGATAACATATGCTACCCGGGACCTCTCTGAATGGAAGGTGGAGGCCTGAAGCTCAAAAATCAGAGAGCACTGAGATAAAAAAGATCTACAAGTACCTGGTTCTCCACTGTAAGTGGGAGGAGCTGACAGGCGTGGCTCTCATGGGGAATCCGCGAATGTGGACCGAGCTTTTGAAACCTGAAGACGCTGCATTTGGGCGGTGACGTCCGCGAGTGTCTGCCTGGTGGTGACAAGCTCCTCCTGATGTTTACCAAGGAGAGCGCCTTGATTCTCCAGTGCTTGCCTCATCTTGTCCACTCTTGCTGGATCCATAGTGGCCAGATTATTTTGTCAGTAACCGTGGCTTTCGTTAGCTGCTGAGGTGGGTCCAGACGCAGGTGTGGAGGCTGAGCAGGCGTTGCGCTCCGGTTGTAGGACAGATGTGCGGGTCCGTTGGGGAAGCGTCTAGTCGATTCGCCGCTGACGAGAAGGGGCGTGCGTGTTGGGTCGAGAGCAGTTGAAACGTGAAGGTTAGCCGTGGTCAAGAAAACGTGCGTTGAGTCGAGAGCCGTTAAATCCGTGAGCGTGGTGTCCATGCCGAGTCGTGAAGATAAGCCGTGTTCGAGAGAGCGCGCGTTGGGTCGAGAGCCGTTAAATCCGTGAGCGTGGAGTTCGTGCCGAGATATGAAGAGAAGCCGTAGTCGGGTGAAAGCGCGCGTTGAGTCGAAAACCGGGAAATCCGTCAGCGGGGCAAACAAATCCGAATTGTGAGACAACGGGGAAAAAACGAGAAACGAAACAAGACTTCGGTAACATGATCACAATCAAAAAATAAACGCGAGAGAATTGACTTGAGCACTCAATAATCTAGCGAAGAACTGATGTGCTGCGCTTCCCCCAAGGAAATCAGCGCCGGATGAGAAACCGGTGTGCAGGTGGGGCGGTCCGGGGGCGTGGGAAATATGACAGCGTGGGAAAACAAACCAGCGTGATGAGGAGCTTGACTGCGTGGGAACGGAAATGTCAAATGAAATGCACGAGAGTGCCGAGAGCGTGACAATTTGGGCACCACCATGTTATTAAAGACTTGTGCACTCATGCAGGAGTATTTAATAAGGTCCTGTTTAGATTCTATAATTTACAGAATTGAATGGAAGTGGCATCTACAACTACAGTCTCCAAGCTGTCCTAAGAACCTTGATTTCACTTTCATCATAGTCAGTTGTGGCCCAACTTAATCAGGTGAGAAATCATAGTAGTCTTTGACAAGTCTTGCCAATTTATAGCAAATCATTAAGTGTAATAGGTACTTTGAAACAGTTGGTATGGAGAATCTAGTCAATTCATTAGTGATTTATAGCATGTGATGCAATTCATGACAAATCATTAAGTGTAGTAGGTACTTTGTAACAGTTTGTAGGTAAATCATGGTAAGTATATATTATAATTTTGTAGCTAATGCTTAGTCAGTTCATAGGTGATTTATTGCATGTTCTGTATTAAAATTGAGCAACAAATAAATATCAAGAATCATAATTTGCTGAGGATTACAGAGCAAAAGAGAAACAAAACAGCAAAGTAACAGCAAACTGTATTTAAAATCCCTGTTCAATCATAAATCCCATCGCTATTATTTTTAAAGTGTAAAGGTTTTCTAGATTTGTTAAAAAATTGTTAGAGTTTCTTTTAAAAATAACATCTTTTCTCATATGGAGGTGGTGGTGGGTGTTGGTTCCAGTATGTGAAAGAAGCAAGTGTCAGGTGGGTAAGAAAGAACTCACAGCTGATGAGAATGTGCCTAATTATTGTTTGTCTGTTTGCATGAGCTGGTGGAGCATTAAAGGAGCAATGATATTGAGTGGAAAAAGGGAGAATACCACTTGTAGGACCACACGCATGTGGGTAGGTGTGTGTATGCTGAAAAGCTTTACCAAACTCAAAACATACGAAAGAATAAAACTTTGACTCTCATCTGTCACCTGTGTCTGTTGTACTTCTTTTAAGGTGTTCTGTTACAGTGGTATCTATTACAGCAGTATTTGGCATGCTTGTCTCAGTATTAGTCACAGGTCGCCAAAAGAACGGTGTCAAGGTCACTGGTAACAGGTGAGACACCATAGCAGTTTTTACCACGTCTTGATAATTCATAGCAAATCATTAAGTGTAATAGTTACTTTGAAACAGTTGGTATGGAAAAATCAATTCATCATTGATTTCATATAGCATGTGATATCATCGAGTTGCACGATTCATAGAAAGTCTTTAAGTGTAGTAGGTACTTTGTAACAGTTGTTAGGTAAATCTTTCTAATTATATTTTAACATTTGGTAAACATTAGAGTAATGAATTAGGAGTAATGAATTAATAGGAAATTCACAGCATAAAATGTCACAAAGTTCAGCAACAAAGGACCATCAAGAATACAAATTTGGATCAATTCCCCATGCTATAGCAAGAAGTTTGGGAATGTTGGAAACTCCTGCATTTTTTACATTATTTTAAACTAGTTTTTCTTCCATATTGGACAGGTATCATCCAAGACTCAGATTGTGAAAGAGTGGTTCTGCGGAAATGAGGAACCATTTTCACACATGAACTAGCCATCACATTGTGCATCACAATCAAAGCTAACAGTGGTCTTAAACATCTTGGAGTGTGCATTTTTAAACAGTCCATTCCAAAGAACAGACAATTACAGTGGAAAAGAGCGAAACAAACAAACAGCATTTCACTATCTAATCCATCAACTGTTTGTAAAAAAAATTGTCAGATTTCACTAATTTAGCTCTGTTTAAATAATTTTAGAGTTTCCTTCCAGATTTGGGGTGGTGATGGTGGGTGTTGCTGGGTTTGGACACCACAGAGTTTGTGTACCTGCTCATATGGTAACATACAAAAGAATAAAACCTTTACTCACATCTGTTGCCTGTGGCCATTGCTTTTTCCTCAGTATGTTCTGTTACAGTGGTATCTATTTCAATATTATTTGGCATTTTTGTCACAGTTTTAGTCACGTGTATCCCAAACACAGGTGTCTGGGTAGCTGTTAACAGGTAAGAAATCACAGCAGTTTTTGACAAATTATTAAGTGAATAGGTACTTTGAAATAGTTGGTATGGAAAATCTAGTCAATTCTTCAGTAATTTATAGCATGTGATATCACAGAATTGAGCAATTCATAGCAACTCATAACATATTATCATTTAGCAGCTTATGCGTAAAGATGATTCATAGTATATGGTGTCACGCAGTACAGTAACAAAGGACCATCAAGAATCCAAAAATCAAGAGTAGTTGGCGCACACAATGACAGGATTTTACAAGCCTCAGTCATCTTTATGTGAGGTACCGTATAGGGCTTAAATCAGACTTCACTCATGCACACAAATTAAACACTTGCATACACATATATGAAACAGACACACATACATATATACTACTAAGTGTAATGCGCACTCCTAACGCGACCGGCATGAGCACCCAGAAGTAGTACGGTCGCGATTCAGGAAGCATAAAAGGAGAAAAGATGGCGCTTCACATCGCTCAGTCATTGAGTTCGCCCATGCCACTGCCGACGCTTCGTCAGTTTGAACATGAGTACTCACTTTTTTGGGTTTTGTTTTCGATTGAGTGTGTGTTATTAGAGCACGGGTTTCGTTGTGTAAACTCTTGCTCTCACTGCTAGAGGGTTCTAAAAATAACTAGCATAGTTATTCTGCCTGCTCGCGTTGCTTCCGCGTTTGGGTTTACCATCCACGCTCCGGTTGCCCGTGACAGAATGACTGAGCCAACAGCAGTAAACCCAGCGGATTACGCTCACCTCTGCCATGTGATTAACTGGCATGCCGAGCTGATTGAGCAGGTGTGCGGTAAAGTCGTGAATCTCTGCAGTAACGTCCAAGACGTCGTGGCCTTGCGCCGCGAGGTGGCGGAGCTACGACGGGAGAATCTGGCCCTCCACGAGGCGACCCTTCAGCCGGCTGCTCCACCGCCCATCCCTGCTTCTGATGTTTACCACGTATTGTTTTTCTAACCGCGCTGGATCTTGTGTTTGAGTTCAATTCCACCAGATACTCCACAGACTGGCACATTGCTTTTCTCGTCTCGCTGCTGTCCGGGCAGGCAGCGGACTGGGCCACGGCGGTTCTTCGTTCCGACTCAGATGTAGCTTGCTCCTACACTGAATTCACTCGTCATCTAAAACTCACCTTTGAACATCCTGCTGCTGAGGTGGAGACCAACTCCAAATTATATCATCTGCGGCAGGGAGGGTCGTCCGTGAGCCGCTACATGGCTGATTTTCGAACCCTCACCATTCATACCGACAGGGGAGATTCTGCCCTCTGGACGACCTACTACGAAGGACTGGCTTCTCGTATTAAGGACAAGCTTGCCGGATGAGAGCTCCAGAGCCACAGAGCCATCTGTCCCCTGTGACCGGGAAAGTGTGGAGGGTCCCATCTACCTCTCCACCACCCTGGCCCATGATTCCCGTCTCATGGTACAAGTACGCCTCTAGTTTGGCCACAAACAGGTCTGAAGTACCGCGTTCGTAGATTCCTTTGCCGCAGGTAACTTCATTGACTCTTCTTACGCTAAGAGACTGGGAGGCGTAAGACTGGGAGACTAATCGAGGCGTTATCCCAGCCCGTAAGTATCACATCTGTTGACGGTCGGCCCCTCTCCTCTAGCCCCATCACCTTTCAAACCCAGCCTATCATCTTCACTATTGACCAACATCAAGAACAGATTCAGTTTTACCTCACCTCCATTTCATCTCCTCCCATCATCCTTGAATATCTCTGGTTACTACAACATGACCCATTTATCTCCTGGACCCAAAACCGGATCCTACAATGGGGGCTGACTTGCACTGAACTCTGCCTACGTGCCCGGGCTGGGACGTGTTCTAGGGAGTCCGAGGCCCCCGTGGTCGACATAAACATCCCGACGGACTATAGGGCTCTGGCTGAAGAGTTCTGTAAAAGACGCGCCACCCATCTCCCTCCTCATCGCCCCTACGACCTAGCTATCGACCATCAGCTGGGTTCCGTCCCGCCCCGCGGCCATCTCTACCCACTATCCTCCACCGAGATGCAGGTGATGGAGGAGTATGTTTCCAGCATGCTTTGCCAAGTCACCATCCGGCCCTCCTCCTCACTTGCCACTGCAGGGTTCTTGAAAAAAAAAGGAGATGGTGGCCTATGCCCATGTGTTGATTATCGGGGGCTCAACAACATCACCACAGGACACTACCAAAGCCTGGTCATCCCCTTCGGACTTTGCAATGCATCTGCCGCATTTCAACAATTCATCAACAACATTTTCAGAGACATGCTAGGCCGCTGGTTGTTTGTCTACCTGGACGACATCCTCATCTATTCCCGAACTGTTGATGAACACATCCAACACGTCAGAGCGGTCCTTAAGAGATTGCTCGCCCATCAGCTGTACTGTAAGTTGGAGAATGCACCTTTCACGAGCGCTCCAACACATTCCTGGGTTTTGTCATCTCGTCCCAGGGTGTGGCCATGGACCTGCAGAAACTGGAAGTTGTGCGTCATTGGCCCCTACCCAAGACGGGGGTTTCTCGGGTTTGCAAATTTCTATTGTCGCTTTATCCTGGACTACAGTACAGGTGCAGCTCCTTTAACTGCTTTGACTCGTTCGTCATCTCATCCCTTCAACCTCAACCCTGCTGCCATCTCCGCTTTCCACAAACTCTGTCGCTGTTTCACCACCGCTCCTATCCTCCTCCATCCTGATGCAGACAAGCCGTTCATTGTGGAGGTGGATGTGGCGGCCGGGGCTGTTCTCTCCCAGCGAGGTTCAGACCAGAAACTCTGACACTATTTTTTGAAAACTACAACTTCCACCTGTCATACCGCCCGGGGTCAAAGAACACCAAGGCCGACACCCTCTCTTGACAGTATGAGGAAGACGTCCCCCGAGTGGACCCCGCGCCTGTCCTACCACCAACCAAAATCATTGCACTACTCCGTTGGGACTTAGAGACGAGAGTTCGCCAGGCACAGACTGCGGAGACCAAACCCACAGGTGTACCGCCTGGTCGACTCTACGTGCCCAACGCCGTCAGGACTGAGGTCATCCAATGGGAATATTCCTCCCCCCCCTCTCTGGACACCCCGGAACACATTGCACTCTACAGTACATCCAACTCGCCTTCTGGTGGCCAACCATGGCCAAGGATGTCAACGAGTTCGTCCAGGAGTGCCCAGTGTGCACCAGGGCCAAGGATGTGAACCGACCATCGCCAGGCGAACTGCAACCACTTCCTGTTCCTCGCTGGCTCTGGATGCACATTGCCGTCGACTTCATCACGGCCCTGCTGGTTTCTGAAGGGAAAAACATCATCCTTATCATCGTCAATCGGTTCTTCAAAGCTGTGCACCTGGTGGCCCTCCCCGGACTCCCGTCAGCTAAGAAGACAGCCAAGATGATACTAGAACACGTAGTCTGCCTGCATGGGTTCCCAAAGGACATCGTCTCAGACAGGGGCCCTCAGTTCACGTCACCGTTCTGGAAGGCCTTCTGCCATCTGATCAATTCCACTTGTAGTCTGTCTTCCAGCTACCACCCTCAGCGGTCAGACGGAGCAGACTAACCAACAAGTGGAGTGCTACCTGAGGTGCTTTGTCGCCGATCGTCAGTGCTCCAGGGCTCGCTACCTCATCTGGGCAGAACTGTGCCATAACCTCCACGTATCCTCTGCCACCAACTTGAGCCCATTTGAGACATGCTACGGTTTCCAGCCTCTGATGTTCGACCATCAGGAACTGGAGGTTGAAGTACCGTCGGCCCAACAGTTGGTCCGCCGGTGTCGACGGTTATGGGACCAAGCAAACACTGCCATCCAATGCGCCAACACCCGCTACACCATTCACCGTCGACACCCACATGGACGATTGTACCACGTACATGACAAAGTATGGCTGTCAACAAGAAACCTACACCTGCAGACGGAATCCCGGAAACTATCCCCTAGATTCATCGGTCCATATCGCATTACCCTCCGGATTAACCCTGTCACTTACCCGCTCCAGCTGCCTGCGGCGCTCCGGATCCATCCAGTATTCGATACTTCCCAGCTCAAACCCTTCACCACTTTCCACATGGTTTTATTATATCACTATTTACACTAAATCAGGATCTTAGATCGAACTTTTGACAATTCAAAGCAAATTGTTAAATGCAGTAGGCATTTTTCTTTTACCACAACTGGAAGGTAAATCTAATGTACATTTTTATTATTATAAAGCTTATAAGTAGTCAATTCGTAGGTGATTTATATAATTCAATGGAAAAATATCATGGAAATAACTTGTTCAACAACAAAGGACAATCAAGAAGAAAAATTTGGGTCAATTCGCCATGCTCTAGCAAAATGTTTGGGAATGTGCAAAAGTCCTGAATATTTCTGATGAATAACTACATTATTTTAAACTAGTTTTTATTCCCTGATGGCGCAACCATCTTCCACATTTGGGGATGATGGTGAGTGTTCCTGGGGGTACAGTTTGTATATCTGCTGATATGGCAACGTGCATAAGAATACAACGTTTACTCACATCTCTCTGTACTTTCCTTGAGATTTCCTGTTACAATGGTATCTATTACAGTAGTATTTGGCGGGATTGTCCCAGTTTTATTCACAACGTTCCAAAACACAGGTGTCCAGGTCGCTGTTAACAGATGAGAAATCATAGCAGTTTTTGACAAGTCTTGACAAATTATAGCAAATCGTTAAGTGTATTAGTTACTTTGTAACAGTTGGTACTTAAATCTAATCAATTCATAGGTGTTTTATAGAATGTTATATCACAGACCATCAATATTATTTGTTAATGTGTCAGAGTTCACAAGTTTAGCTTATTTTCAAAAATACAGCTTTCCATTTTTTTTTTATATTCCAAAAATGAATTGAAGTACAAAGTTTAAATAAGTGTGCTTTAGAAATTAGACCAACCTTTAACTTAAAGTAAATTTTCCTATAATATATTTTTGGAAAGTGTACTATAATACCAAGATTGATAAAAGCATGATGTTAGTATACTTTTTAGATATTAACTGATGGTACAACTTGTTGTTAGTATATTTAAAATGTACTATCAACAATTTCAATATATCTTTAATACACTAAAGTGTTTTTTTTTTCAACAACCGGAATTGAAAGCTGTAAAGGAGCAATTTGGACTCTCCATGAGATGAATCAAGGCCTTCCACGGGAATAAACATGCATTTTTACTGATTACATCTCTAGGTAGCTACCATGAGAAAAACAAACACAGCATCAATACAAAATATCTAAGGCCCCCATTCCACTGAGCCACCGACCTCTCCTTACTGTCTCTACCAGTGCAGGTACTTTTTCGCGCATAGCGACCCTCCATTGACCATTGAGCCATTAACAATGCAAATAAATTTGTAAGGACATGAAAACGGCGCATTTTGACACAAGCAATATGAGCCGTCATACGTTACACATAATATTGCATTTTGTGGATTCTCTCTTAATCAAGTGTGTTATTCATTGAATGTTGCCGTGAATATGAACTCAATGCAAATATTGTAATTTTCTCTATCCTAATAGTTAAAGGGTATGGTGTGTGTCCAGTGGCGGCATTGCATGTGCTCAAATTCAATGCCACACATACACTCACCTATAGGATTATTAGGAACACCTGTTCAATTTCTCATTAATGCAATTATCTAATCAATCAATCAAATGGCAGTTGCTTCAATTAATTTAGGGGTGTGGTCGTGGTCAAGACAATCTCCTGAACTCCAAACTGAATGTCAGAATCGGAAAGAAAGGTGATTTAAGCAATTTTGAGCCTGGCGTGGTTGTTGGTGCCAGATGGGCTGGCCTGAGTATTTCACAATCTGCTCAGTTACTGGGATTTTCACGCACAACCATTTCTAGAGTTTACAAAGAATGGTGTGAAAAGGGAAAAACATCCAGTATGTGGCAGTCCTGTGGGCGAAAATGCCTTGTTGATGCTAGAGGTCAGAGGAGAATGGGCCGACTGATTCAAACTGATAGAAGAGCAACTTTGACTACTACATAACCACTCATTACAACCGAGGTATGCAGCAAAGCATTTGTGAAGCCACAACATGCACAACCTTGAGGCGGATGGGCTACAACAGCAGAAGACCCCACCGGGTATCACTCATCTCCACTACAAATAGGAAAAAGAGGCTCCCTTAGTGCCAATTGGGCATTGTTTAAATGCCACGTCCTACCTGAGCATTGTTTCTGACCATGTCCATCCCTTTATGACCACCATGTACCCATCCTCTGATGGCTACTTCCAGCAGGATAATGCACCATGTCACAAAGTTCGAATCATTTCAAATTGGTTTCTTGAACATGACAATGAGTTCACTGTACTAAAAATGGCCCCCACAGTCACCAGATCTCAACCCAATAGAGCATTTGGATGTGGTGGAACGGGAGCTTTGTGCCCTGGATGTGCATCCCACAAATCTCCATCAACTGCAAGATGCTCTCCTATCAATATGGAGCAACGTCTCTAAAGGATGCTTTCAGCATCTTGTTGAATCAATGCCACGTAGAATTAAGGCAGTTCTGAGGGCGAAAGGGGGTCAAACACCGTATTAGTATAGTGTTCCTAATAATCCTTTAGGTGAGTGTATTGTGTTAATTCTTAACTGTTTTCCTTAAAATATCACTTTGTTAACTTTGTCATTACTTTCATCTCCATTTAATATGAGGATTTTGGGCTGCCAAACAGGTAAAGAGGTAATAAAAACCTATAAAGACTCCATAAATGGGCATAAAGTCAATAATGACTCGATAACGGTGCTTATGATTCGATACGAAGGCATTAATGAAGCGTTAATGTGGGGAGGGGCAGCCAAATTTTTAAAGATGCTCCATGACCCCTTTCTTTTCCATGGTCTTTAGATAAAAGGAAAGATTAATGTAAATAAGGTTTAAGAAAATATCTAATGCAATACACAGTAAATATACAGTAAACACATTGATGACAGGGTCATGATTTAGGAGATTTCTGTACCTGAGCAAGTAACACCAGCATCTTCACCATGGTTACAGTTGTGTGATCCAAATCCATTATGAGTGCACTGTGTGATGCTCCTTTCTCTTCCAGAACAGTGAACATCATCCATCCATATTCGTCCACTTCCCTGACCAAAGGCAGCACTTTGATGAGCCCTGACAGCATCACCACATCCAAGCTGTCTACACACCACCTGTGCATCATTCATGTCCCAGTCATCATCACACACTGTTCCCCACTGGTTATTATAATAGACTTCCACTCTACCAGAACAGGAGTGACTGCCACCAGCGAGTCGTATGTTAGCGCCATCTAAGACAAACAGCAAAACTCATGTTAATATTTATGTTAATCAATTTCATTACTATATCGCATTATTACATAAATACTCTTTTGCCAAACTTTAAGTTTAACAATTAATGAATTTAATTTAACTAACGCTAATAAACAGAACCCGGTGAAAATACATAAAGAGAAATTACCAGGTAAACAATATTAGTATCAGAGTCTCTTTAGGTTAACTAACATAAAGCTATTTTTATCTTTTCTAATCGTTCCTCAAAAATGATGTCAGGATACATATATACTGTATACACACACACACACACACACACAGCCCAGCGTGAGCAGACACACACACACACACCCCCGCACGAGCGCTCACACACACACAACCTCACACGAACACACACATGCACACACCCGGGCGAGTGCCGTTGTTCTATCAGTTTTTCCTACTTGTCAGAATTTCCTACCGGTAGAAAAAAGAGATAGTTATACCGGTCTGTCCAACATTATCCAAATGGATATAAGACTTTAAAAAAAAATGCAATACTCAGTTTTAACATGGGCAACAGATTCTGTCACATGACGGTACTTCATCAGAATGTAATTTCTATAGTTTTAACATGGGTACAAACGATAAAAAAAAAAAAAGAATCATTCCTACCCTTCAATTCACAGGTCAACTGTTAAATATACGCATGTGAATCAAATCAAATGTCAATGAAGCACAAAACTATGAAATACCTCAGTAAATTCGAATGAATGAATTTAAGCGTGTCATTTTTTTTTTACTGCGCATTCGCAGAAAGGCTGGGTAGGAAATTATGTTGAGTAGGATGAATTGATAGAACTTCGTGTCGCGAGTGACGTGCCAATGCACTGATTATGTGCTGTTGTTGATTTTGTGTCTGGTCAGTTTTGTGAAAGTTGCCACGCTTTGTGATTTGAGTGTGATGTGATTGAGGTGGGGCTGCTCACATACAACAAACAGACACAACAAGTAACAAGAGTGCACACAGATTTTTTTTTTTTTTTTGGATTTTTACCCCCGATTTTCTCCCTAATTTAGTCGTGTCCAATTCCTCCCAGTCACTAGGGGGCTCCCACATTAAGGCTACTACTATCACGTGTTTCCTCCGAACCATCTTTTCGATGGGAGCGTCATAACACCCTCGGAGGACAGCGCTATCCTCTCCTTCTATGGCGTGAGCTCACAGACGCCCCTGACTGGCTGTAGAGCCGTGATTAATGTGGAGCACTAAGTACCTCTCATCCCTCCCCTCTGAGAGAGCTCGGCCAATCAGCTCTCTCTAGAGCTCCGGCTGTGATCTGGCGATCTCCGGATGATAGGGCGAGCACTTTACCACTGCGTTTAAAACAGTAAACATAACATGAGACGAAGTGAGAGTAAAATCAAAGTCAATGACAGTAGCGCGACAAAATACAAACATGTACTTGTATAATAAGCGCAGCCTTTTGCGACACGCTGATGAGCGGCTTAATTTCAGTCGAGTTTACTCAGAACACAAAACACAACAAAAACCAACAACATAAAACAACAGAGCACAAAAATATACTCGCTTAATAAACGCTACATTTTGCGACATGGGGACAAGCGCTGATGAGTGTAGCTTTGTTTCAGTCATAAGATACTATAACATTTTCGCTGTGTGTTTTTTTTTTTTTTTTTGTGTGTGTGCATACAGATTGCATGTCCATGCATTTGACACACATGCATACACACACGTACAAACACACTCGCATGCATCACACACATACACACAAACATACAGTCTTATGAAAAAGTTTAGCCACCCCTTGATAAATAACAGATTTTTTCATGTTGTTAACCCAGTCGCTCTTGGAAATGGAAAAAACAAATGCACAATATGGGTATAAAATAAAATATGGTGCATTTTTTCCATTTCCAAGAGAGACTGTGTTAACAACTTTTCAAATAAAAAATCACCAAAATCTGTTATTTATCAAGGGGTGCCCAAATTTTTTGCATAAGACACACACATCACAAATGTTAACACTCACTCACATCCACACACACATGCACAAACACACTCATACATCACACACATCACAAATGTTAACACTCTCATGCACGCACACGCAAACACACACATACACACTCATATATCACACACATACACACACATCTCTCTCTCTCACATGCACGCATGCAGAAACACACACATACTTCCACACGCACACACACTAACAAGTCACATGCCTCACACACACATAACACACATCACAAATGTTAAAACACACCACACACAAACAGTGTGCTGTGCATCTGGGCTGTGATGGCTTTTTGTAGGTCTTAACACGCTCAAATAACACAAAAGTTGTACGGTGCACCCGGAAGGCGATGGGGCAAGGTGCTCGGGGACCGCTCATCATTGCTTGCAGCTACTGTATATAAATGTAGTTGTTTTGCCATTGGATAACACCCAAGACTTTCATTAACTAATTTCTGTGTTTTACCTCACAATCTGCGAGGTTACAAGTAAATCATATATCATGGTTAAAAACAGATAAAAAGTTCATGATATAAAAAGTTAAAATTTTTTACAAGATTTATATTTGTACTTTTGTTTATTTTATAGAGTTGTCAACTTTTGGGAGATCATTATCTAGAAAATGTATAAGATTAAGCAGGCTTTTATTTATTTATTTTGGTTTAAACCGGAAGTTTGGAGCGGAAGAATAGCGGAAAAAAGACGGAGAAGAAAAGAGACTGAGGGGAGAAGCATGCTAATGACTAAGCAGTTACAAGAGTTTAATTGCAAGTGTTACACTGTCGGCACGATAATCTAAAAAGATGCAAACTTCTATGAGATACCGGGAAGTTCGGATATAATTTCCTTGAGTTTAATATTTTCTGGATACCGGCTCGTTAATACAGAGGGGATTTTTAGCAACGTGAACAGACTGAGCGAGTTCGCTAACACAGCTACACGTGCTTCGGTGGACCGTTGCTAATCTGGAGATATGGAATAACTGCGTGAACGTGATCAACCACTGCTACTCGGCGTGTGAGCAGAAACAGGACCAGCAGGATTCAGTGGATAATCTCCAAACAAGGGAATAAGGTACCGTCCGTTTACTTTTGGTTTGTTACTATTAGGAGTGAAACGATCATTGAGTTTTTGGTCTCGCCGACCCCAAGCACCGAATCAGAACTTTTTTTTAAATATATATAATTACTTGGACATTAAATTAATTAAAAAAGGAAAGCTAATTGATTTAATGTATAGGAAAACTTAATATTTGTTAAATTTGTTTTATTGTTTAATTAAACCTGAATATATATATATCTTTCTAAACGAGTGATTGTTTATTACTGTTTATGCATAGAAAATACTACTATTGTGACTTTGAATTGTGAGTGCACTTTTTTTTTTTAATTCTGTGCTTATAGTATTTTTATTTAGCATAGGAGGTATATATTGTTATAGTGACCCAAGTCTTATAATATTGAAATTAGGGCTGGAACGATTCCTTGAGTAAATCGAGTGATTCAATTACAAAAAATGGTCGAGGCAAAATCTTCTGCCTCGAAGCTTCGTTTAATCAATTTTAAAAGCTTGCATTTTGTTTTTGCACAATAATTATTTGTTGACAGCACGCTTGTGACACAGCGTGCTTCCGGGTGCAAGCTGCCAGTAAACACCAACGAAGAAGAGATGCTTACGTCACCCACAAAGCGGAAGGAGGCGCAAATAGTTAGCCGTGTATTGATTTGAGGGAGAGTTCTGTTGCGGGCTGCAAAATGGAAGGGAGCGATAAAATTATATCAGCGAGCCAAAAGAAGAAGAAAGCAGAAATTGTCAGTAAAGGCTTAAGTTATGCCTGAGATGTAGATTTAGAAACTTAGTGTTTTTTGTAACTATTTATTTTAATGTGTGCCTTAGTTTTTTTTTATCCTTGAAGTCATTTGAAAAACTTTTTTTTTTCATCCGAGAAAAGGCTTTAAAATAAGAATGTGCTGTAATGTACTTAATTAATCTCAGTCAACTTTAATACCCCGATCTCACCTACGTGGTTTCACGCGGTGGCCAGAAGTACGGTTCTTCATGATTCACCACGAGTTTTGGCGCTGCGATTACGTTTCCATCTGCGCGAAAAATTAAATATGTTTAAGCCGCCTTAAAAACATGTTTAAACATGTTTAATTTTTTTTGCCGGACCTTGCAGAACTTTGCGGAACGTCGGCGGGCAGTCGCGGCGGCTCACGGTGCCTAACACCACATCTCACTGCGAGTCAAACCGCATTGGTGAGAGAGGGGTATAAGCTATTCCTTGTATTGTGAATAATGACAATGTTTATTTTTCTTAAAATGCTGTATGCATTTAAAAAATAAAAGGAGATTTTTCTAACAAGAACAACAATTAATCTTAGTTTCTATTATATATTTTACATTGCTGTTTAATTAAGTAAAAGTGCATTTTATCCGATTAATCGATTACATTTTTTGTAGAATACTCACTCACTCACTCATCATCTATACCGCTTAATCCTGTATTCAGGGTCACGGGGGGCCTGGAGCCTATCCCAGGAGACTTCGGGTACATGGCAGGGTACACCCTGGACAGGGTGCCAATCCATCACAGGGCACAGACACACACACATACACTCACTCATTCACACACTACGGGCAATTTGGGAAAGCCAAATAGCCTAACCTACATGTCTTTGGACTGTGGGAGGAAACCGGAGGAAACCCACCAAGCACGGGGAGAACATGCAAACTCCATGCACACAGAGACGGGAATCGAGCCTGGCCGGGGATCGAACCTGGACCCTGGCGGTGCAAGGCGACAGTGCTAACCACTACACCACCGTGCCGCCCTGTAGAATACTCGATTATGAAAATATTCAATAGCTACAGCCCTAATTGAAATAATAGAATAGTCTGAGGCATCATAAAGTAAGTTAGAACCAAAGGACTCAGGGCCCCTTTTTACACACGTTGACAGTAGACAGGCTACATAGTCGTTTTGTTGACTACCTACTGTATATGGTAAGTATCACAAGAATAAAACTTGTACTCACATCTGTTGAAAGTGTCCATTGTACTTCCCTGAAGGTGTTCTTTTAAAGTGTCATCTATTACAGTGGGATTTGGCAGAACTGTCGCACTTTCAGTCACAGGGCTCCGAAATTCAGTTGCCTGGCTTACTGTTAACAGTGAGAAACCATAGCTGTTTTTGACAAGACTTTTTTACAATTCATAGCAAATTGTTAAATAGTAGGCATTTTTGTTTTACCACAGCTGGAAGGTAAATTTAACATTATACATTTTTATTATTTTATAGCTTATAAGTAGTAAATTCATAGGTGATTTATACCATGCAATGGAAAAATATCATGGAAAATAACGAGTTCAGCAACTAAGGACAATCAAGAAGGAAAATTTGGGTCAAGTCCCCATGCTCTAGCAAAATGTTTGGAAATGTGGGAAAGTGCTGAATATTTCTGATGAATAACTACATTATTTTAAACTAGTTTTTATTCCCTGATGGCATGATTATCTTCCACATTTGGGGATGGTGGTGGGTGTTCCTGGGGGTACAGTTTGTATATCTGCTCTTATGGCAACGTGCATAAGAATACAACGTTTACTCACATCTCTCTGTACTTCCCTCGAGATTTCCAGTTACAGTGGTATCTATTACAGTATTATTTGACAGGATTGTCACATTTTTATTCACAAGGTTCCAAAACAAAGTTGTCCAGGTCGCTGTTAACAGGTGAGAAATCATAACAGTTTTTGACAAGTCTTGACAAATTATAGCAAATTGTTAAGTGTAATAGGTACTCAATCATATATCTAATTAATTCATTGAAGTTTTATAGAATGTGATTTCACAGAATTGAGCAACAAAGAACCATCAACAACCCAAATGTGCGACAATTTGGAATGCTCCAGAAAAATGTTTGGGGAAAGTTTTTCATATTTCTGAAGAACAACTACTCTACAAACTAATTTGTCTTACTCGATGGCACAGTCGCTTTTCAGGATGCTGGAAATTGTAAAAGCTAAAGGTGGTTCTGAACATCTAGCTTTTACGAGTTCAGCTTTTTTTTGTTTCTCTGTTTGTTTGTTTTTTATGCAGTGCATTACGAATATAGTGGGATTGATGGCAGTGTTCCCCAATCAGAGCAAGGCACCTCCCTATTTAAAGGCCAAGTGGCTGCTGCCTGGGTTGTATCACGCCTGGTTTCCCCTTTGTTGTCCATGTTTGTAGCGGCAGCAGGTAAGCGCTTTGATTAAATATGGCTTTTGGAAACCGGTTTCATGTGTGTAGAACTTAAAGGGGTTATTGTAAATCTTTATAGCATGTTTTCCGGCACTGCAGTTGCTGACGTGGATGTGTGTGTTCGCCATCAGGTATGTTTGTTTGATCTTGTTTGGTGTTAGTTCTTTTGGAAGTTAACATTTTTCCTGCATATTGATTAGGCTTACTTGCACCCTATTGTGCTATGGTGGTATACGGCTTTGATTAAACCCGTGCCTGTGTGTGCTTTTGCTTGCCTTTTAATGGGAGTCCGGGACGTGTTGATTATTAATGTTTCCTGTCTCTCATGTTTGTCATAGGAAACTCCCTCTCGTTGATATCGTATTGGCTGCTGTTTTGCGAGTGGTGCTGTTGATTTATACGGCTTTGAAGACTCCGTCGCTAACAATATGGAAGCTAGTGCTACTAATTTCCAATAATGAAGATGCTTCCGTTAATCTCACGAAAGTGCGGCCGTGACCATTACGGAAAGGGGACTGTTTATTTGTCTGGTGTCATGCTGTTTCATTGCCCCAATTCGAATGTATGGTTGATTTTCTAAATTTATTTTTCTTTTTGATTCAGTAAGCCAGGTTTTCTTGGCATATTCAAGTTGTTTTGTTTTCTTTATCATGGTTTCTTTTGGTTCTTTTTGTATCGTGATTGCTTCTACTTTACATTTAATTTGAATGGAGGTATTTCAGGAGATCTGATTTGTAATAGAGACTGCTTGGTACATTTGATGTCTTAAGACTTTTTCTGATGTACTTTTGTTTGCTTTTGATGCTCATTGTTGTCAGAAGATGTCTCATTAGGTGATCTTTGTAATATTGTTGTTATTTCTTTTTTTTGTTGTTATTTCTTTTTCTGTTTTTTGTACGAGCTTAGGTTTTGTGCAAGATTTACCTTCCTCGCTATGGTGGTGGTTCTTCCCAATTGTGTGCACTGTTACACTTGGAGTGTTTGAGAGTGCGATCACATCCTGATGACATGTGTGCTCAGGTCCCTTGGGTGCTGGGGATGAATGTCCTGAGCAGGTGCTACCAGGAACTCTTTGGCCAATATAGCCAGGCCCTGTTTGCCTTTCCATCAGTGGTTGAAGTTCCTGATGGTATGATGCAGGCATTGCAGTATTGTCATCAGAGTAAGTCGGTACTCAGGCAGGTAGGTAGAGTGAGGGTGCGAGGTCGGCCGTGTCCCCGGTGGTACCATGAAGATCGTGGCTGCTACTTTTTCTGAACAGTGGTCTGAGAGGCTGGTGTTTTTGAGCCTTTAGAGTCTGGACTTCCAGCTGGCCTATTGGCCTCACCTGCCTTAGGGATGTGCGTGGACTACCGTAAGTTGAACTCCATGACCATAAACACAAAACTGCATTCTGTACTCCATTCGGTTTATTTGAATGGAACAGGATGCCGTTTGGCCTTTGTAATGCTCCCAGCACTTTCCAGCGTTTAATGGAAAAGTTGTTTGGAAACCAGCTGCATCAGTCTTTGTTGTTGTACTTGGATCACATTGTGGTGTTCTCCTCGGTGACTCAAAATCTGGAGCGGTTGGAGGTGGTCCTGGGTAGATTGAAGCGGGAGGGCCTTAAAGCAAAGCTGGAAAAATGTGCGTTCTTTCAACAGCAGGTTAAGTACCTAGGTCATGTGGTGTCCTCACAGGGATTTTCCACCGATCCAAGCAAGGTGGAGGTGGTAGCCAATTGGGCCTGTCCAGGAAATGTTACAGAATTGCGTTCATTTTTAGGCTTTGATAGTTACTATCGCCTCTTTGTGGGGGGATTTACTAAGTTGGCAGGCCCTCTACATAAGCTGATAGCTGAGTGGGTTGGAGGTAGGCATAAGATAGTGCTGGGACAACCTTTTGTATTGTCTTTACCAATAACAATCCTCTGAGTCATCTTGCATCAGCAAAGCTGGGGACCACTGAACAGCGTTGGGCTGCCCAACTTGCTATTTTTGATTTTGAAGTTCGGTATAGGCCAGGCAAGAGTTAAAGTAATGCCGATGACCTTTCAAGACAGCCTCCAGTGAATAGCAAAGGAGTAGGGCAGCTTGTGCCAGCTACTGCAGTTCCAGTACCTGTGCGATACCCTACAGGAGGAGAGTCAGGTGTCAGGCGACCCAAGAAGCACTTCGAGTCTTTCTGCCGCTGAGTTGAGAGCGCTGCAAGAGCCTGATCCCGATATTGGTAAGGTTCTGGGTTTTTTGCGCCGGAAGAGCTTTTCCAGTCTGGCAGAGCATAAATTGTTGGGTAAGAGTAGCTTAACCATCCTCCGACAGTGGGACCGGTTGGTAGAACGTGAAGGGGTACTGCATCGTTAAATTTTCCACCCAGATGGGGGAGAGGAAATTTTTCAAGTACTCTTGCCTACTATGCTGAGAGGATATTTTGAGGTGGCTCCACCAGGAACATGGACACCAGGGTGGTGAACTCACCACTGCGTTGGTTTGCCAGCGCTGTTATTGGCCAGGTATGTCCGGAGAGGTGACTCGCTGGTGTAAGGAGTGTGAACATTGTCAGTCTGCCAAAGATGGGCAGCATGTTGCCTCCAGTTTTATGGGGCATTTAATGGCTTCTAGACCAAATGAGATCTTGGCCATTGATTTTACCATATTTGAGCCATAGGTCAGGTTTGGAGAATGTACTAGTGATGACGGATGTCTACACGGGATCAGAGAGCTGAAACTGTGGCTCAAGTACTTGTGGTGGAATGGTTCTACAAGTTTGGGGTGCCAGGTTGCATACATTCCGACCAGGGCTGTAATTTTGAGTCCTTGCTCATTCAGCAGGTTTGCAGTTTATATAAAGTGGAAAAGTCACAAACTACACCTCATCACCCTGCGGGGAATGGTCAGTATGAAAGGTTTAATAGGACTCTGCATAACCTATTACGCACCTTGCCTCCCTCAAGCAAACGGGATTGGGCTTTGTCTCCTACAAGTTTTGTTTAGCTACAATACGACCCCACACCAATCAACAGGTGAGTCGCCCTATTCCTTAATGTTCAGGCAAGAGCCCCGGTTGCCAGTTGGCTTTCTGTTGGGTAAAGTGGAGGGAACTGTAGCAGGAAATGTGCATGAGTGGGTTATAGAGCATCAGACTCGATTGCAGGTTGCTTTTGCAGGGGCACAGGAGCACCTGAGGGTGGCAGCTGAGCGGCGTAAAGCGCAGTATGACTCTCATGTGTGAGATGCACCAGCGGAGGGGAAACTGGTCTATCTCCGTGATTTTGGCATGAGAGGCCGGGCAAAGATTCAGGATCTGTGGAGCCCTGTGGTGTATCAGGTGGTGAAAATCCCTAAGGGGGGAGGTTCAGTCTATTCCATTGCCCCAGTTGATGATTTGAATAAGGTGAGGTGGGTTCATCGTTCCATGCTTAAGGCCCGGACGCCAAAGGATTTCTCTGCCCCGGTATCTACTCGTAGTCCAGTAGTTGGACCTGTGCCACCATTGGCTAAGCAGGCTTCTGAACTGTCAGAGCCAGGGGACTTATGGGTTATAGTTCCAGAGACATTGAGGTTGATGTTCCACCTACTTACACTTAAATAGTTACTTGGTTTGTTGGCTGTCCTATGATGGGACAGTGGGAAGATGTATAGGTTTGGTGACAGGGAAGCCTTGTCATAGGTCCCGCCCCTTGCCTTCGTGTCATCACTGCATCGTCCAGTACAACACATTTCAATACAACACTACAGATTCAGAGGTTGGCATGGGACAGATTCGGACATGTGAGCCTCTTTGTAATGCAATTCTTTCCCAGATAGTGTGACAGTTCTGTTCTACGGCAAGTTGTTGCTTGCTTGATTGGGTTCCATGAGATTCTACTTGCATGTTGGGGCTGGTTGGGAGCTGCTTTGCATGGGATCTAACTGCTGCTTTGCCTGGGATCTGACTGCTGGGAGCTAACTTTGCCTGGGCGCTAACTGCTGCTATTAGCTGCGAGCTGACTGCTGCTATTAGCTGCGAGCTGACTGCTGCTATTAGCTGCGAGCTGACTGCTGCTATTAGCTGCGAGCTGACTGGTTTGCTTGAGAGTTGACTGCTTTGATTAGCAGCAGTTAGCTCCCATTACAAGAGAGATAACCGCTTTGCTCCTATTAACTTCTTTGGAACATCTTTTAGTTGTGCATTTTGTGTTAGACTCTTCTTGTTTTAGTGTGTTTGCGTGAGCATTTTTAGTTATTTGTATTTCTTTTTTGTTTGTTTCTGTTGTTTTACCATAACGTTGGGTTTTTTGTGAATTGTTTCTTTTCTTATGATTTATGTGTTTAAGTGTATTGGTTTGTTTTCAGTTTTTTCTTTTATTAATTGAGCTTTCTCCTTGTTTGTGTGTGTGTGTGAAGTGTTGTAATGGGTGTAGGGTGACTGATTCTACCAGGGTGTCTGTGATAACACTGAGATTTGTATAATATAGTTTTGTGATTACAAGAGCTAAGTGCCTAAGGCGGGGTGTAGTCCTGGTGGCGTTCTCCTTTTCACGTTGTGTGTGTGTGCACATGTGAGTGTCTCTACACAGGTGTAAGGAATGGTGAGGTGCTGTGGAGGCCTAGTTGTGCCCCTTGTTGCCTGCTGTCACGCTTCAGCTGGTGTACCTTGAGCTCAGTTATTTTGGGATATCCCTCATTCTTGTATGCTTTCGTCTTGTATGTTAAATGGGATTGCTCTTCTTTTCTTGTTTTATGGTTTGTAATACAATTAGATTTATTTTTATATCTGCGTCTCCTGCCGCCTCACAGAGAATGAACCTGTGCTGTTTCTAAGAACAAATATTCTGTAAGTGTTCCCTGGTGAAATTCCAGGGTGGCATAATCGTTAGGTAGCACTTTCTTAAACCCTCGGTGTCCCGCCACACAAGGAACAGACATTCACAGTGGAAAATAATGAAGCAAACAAACAGCATTTAAAATCACTGTTTAATTCTAAATACCATCAACATTATTTGTTAAAGTGTCAGAGTTCACATGTTTAGCTCTGTTTAATAATTTTTTTAACTTATTTTCAAAAATACATCTTTCCATATTTTTTTATATATCAAATATATCCAAAATAAATTGAAAAACAAAGTTTACATAAGTGTGATTAGGAAATTAGACCAACCTTTCACATAAAGTATATTTTCCTATAATATATTTTTGGAAAGTGTACTATAGTACCAAGATTTGGTAAAAGCATGATGTTAGTATATTTTTTAGATATTAATTGATGGTACATCTTGTTGTTAGTATATACGTAATGTACTTTAGAAAATTTCAATACATTTGTAATACACTAAAGCGTTTTTTTTTTTTTTCTCACTGGGAAATTTAACAACCGGAATTGAAGGCAGTGAAGGAGCTATTTGGTCTGGCCTTTAAATAAACTCCTTCCATATGCCATCTGGTGGATATTCTGTGAAGCACAACACATTTATTTAAATTCTTGTGGAATTCAGTGGCATTCCACGAGATGAATTGAGGCCTTAAACATGAATTGAGGGAATAAACATGCATTCTTACTGATTACATCTGTAGGTAGCTATCATGAGAGAACCAAACACAGCATCAATACAAAATATCTAAGGCCATTCCACTGAGCCACTGACCTCTCCCAACATCTCCCAACGTAACATCAGTTCTGAAGTTCTTACTGTCTCTACCAGTCCAGGTAATTTTTCGCACCTAGCGACCCTCCATTAAGCCATTAACGATGCAAACTAATTTGTAAGGACATGAAAACGGTGCACTTTGACACAATCAATACGAGCCGTCATACGTTACACAATATTGCGTTTTGTGGGATTCTCTCTTAATCAAGTGTGTTATCCATTGAATGTTGCCGTGAATATGAACCCAATGCAAATTTTGTAATTTTCTCTATCCTAATAGAGCCTGAGCCATGAAGGTTAAAGGGTATGGTGTGTGTCCAATGGCGGCATTGCATGTGCGCAAATCCAATTCCCTTATTGTAGAAATCTCACTCCAAGCTTTCCTGAAAAGTGGTCAGCTATGCCACACATACTTTAGGAATAAAAATTATATGGTAAATTTGTCATCTATCTATATTATTAATTAACAGGAATTAAGAGTAATGATCAAACCACAGACTTTTTAGATTAACACATTTTGATTTGGCATCAGACTTTAACATGTAATATAAAATGACTGTTTTCCTTTAAATATCACTATGTTAATTTTGTCATTACTTTCATCTCCATTTAATACGAGGATTTTGGGCTGCCAAACAAGTAAGGAGGTGATAAAAACCTATAAAGACTCCATACATGTGCATAAAGTCAATAATGACTCGATAACGGTGCTTATGAGTTGATACGAAGGCATTAATGAGGCGTTAATGTGGGGAGGGGCAGCCAAATTTTTTAAGATGCTCCATGACCCCTTTCTTTTCCATGGTCTTTAGATAAGAGGAAAGGTTCATGTAAATAAGGGTTAAGACAATATATAATGCAATATACAGTAAATATAATCACATTGATGACAAGGTCATGATTTAGGAGAATTTTGTACCTGAGCAAGTAACACCAGCATCTTCACCATGGCCACAGTTGTGATTTCCAAATCCATTATGAGTGCACTGTGTGATGCTCCTTTCTCTTCCAGAACAGCGAACATCATCCATCCATATTGAGCCACTTCCCTGACCAAAGGCAGCACTTTGATGAGCGCTGACAGCATCACCACATCCAAGCTGTCTACACACCACCTGTGCATCATTCAGGTCCCAGTCATCATCACACACTGTTCCCCACTGGTTATTATAATAGACTTCCACTCTACCAGAGCAGGAGTGACTGCCTCCAGCGAGTCGTATGTTAGCGCCATCTAAGACAAACAGCAAAACTCATGTTAATATTAATGTTAATCGATTGAATTACTATATCACATTATTACAGAAATACTCCTTTGCCAAACTTTAAGTTTAACAATTAATGCTAATAATTAAATTTAACAAATGCTAAAAAATAGAAACAGGTGAAGATACATGATAAATTACCAGGTAAACAATATTAGTGTCAGAGTCTCTTTGGGTGAACTAACAAAGGTATTTTTAGCATTCCTAATCGTTTCTTAAAAATTATGTCAAGACACACACACACAACCACCTCGCGAGTCTACACAAACACATACATGTCTGCATGAGCGCACACACCTTGTACGTATGATCTATGTAATATGTATAATTACACATAGACACATACACACACACACACACCCCCACATGAGCGTCTGCACGCCCCCACGCACTTAAATGAATGTATTATGAACTATCGATCATTGATTTATGTAAAACAACTCTGTTCAGTAAATAAATGCTTATTGCTGTGCTTTTCGAGGAATGATGTGCCGAGGCACTGATTATGTACTGTTGTTGTTTTTTGCGTTTGTTCAGCTTTGTAAAAGTTGCCACTCTTTGTAATTTGAGTGTGATGTGATTGAGGTTTGGCTGCTCACGTTGGCGCAGTGTGTGCAGCTTTGTTTCAGTCACAGGGGATGGCATCTTTTGCAAGGCGGACATACTAAATAGGCGCTGCCTTTTGCAAAGTGAGCGTAAAATTAAAGTCAAGGACAGTTCGGGTAGGGTATCCTTTGGGTTTTTTCGGTACCGGTGGCAAATCGATACTTTTAATCCGGTCTCGGTGCCAAAACGGTGCCTGAACCGATACTTTGCAAAGGCCACAAAATGATGGTGGATGACTCAATAATACATTTTTATTGAACAAAAAATTTAATGTTTAAGTACTAGCTGGAAAGCCATAATTATAAACAGAATCCATGTTACATTAGTATTTTACAAATCGTTTGACCATTTGTTAGCATGAAAGCAAGATTTGCATTTTGTAATTAACATTACATTAGCCTACTACTAACCTGCGGAAAGGCTGTTGACGTCATTATAATCTTTTTTGCTACGGTTGGTATGACTGGGGCTGAGGTCGTCCGCAAGCTGTCAAACATGGTGCTTGCCTCTGCTTTTAAGTTTATTCCGTTTGACCTCAAATGTTTGATTAGATTTGAGGTGTTTCCCCCTTTACACACAACTGCTGCAAAACATTTACTGCACGTCGCGGTGTCGGAATCCTTTCTTGTGAAATATAGCCACACTTTCGACCGTTTAGTTTTGGGCATTTTAACAAAAGTTAATTTAGCAGATTAAGATAGTGGTAGATCACCTGCTGCCATCAGAGCAAGTGTAACGCAAGATGCCTTCACGCGCATCTCAGATGGTTTCATTTCCCGATGATTTGTGCTTTTAGTTTTTTTATCTAATCTAATAAACTTTTAATCTACGTACAAAAATAAAATGGACAGTAGCATTATTGCCACAATGTTTTGGATTTGTATTATCAATGTCCTCAAGATATTTTTAATTAGGGAAATAATTTATTTTTCCGATCATTTCTGACACCCCATGAATGCAGTATTTAAATTTTACTAGCAATTATATGTGTTGATGAATCTAATGCTTATTACAACTGTGTCATCATCATAGCCCCAGAGAACAAATATATTAATCGACAATTCAGGCATTTAAGTGACACCAAAATGAGGCACCGAAATTCGCATACTGTTTCGGTCCGGTACATATCGGTTATATAGGTATATAAATATACAAATATATACTCGCTTAATAAATGCTGGTTTTGCGACATGGGGACAAGAGCCGACTTCATGAGAAGTCATGATTATTCAGTGAAACAGAGGCTTTGTTGAAAAAAATTACGAACCTCAGTCTCTATGTAGCACTGCCACATAAAGGGCCATTTTATATCGGGTTAGTTCAAGGATCAAGGAGAAGGAAGCTGCAGAGCCTTATTAATTGTGCCCAGAAAGGTTATATTTGCCAAAGTATTGTGTGTATCCTGCTCTAACTTTTGCGAGAATGGGTTGTCGGTGCGGGAAGAAGGTGATGCACATGGTCACATGACCCGAATATATAGCCGGTCCGGGAAAGAACTCGAGGAGGGAGTATGGAGTCACAGCGCGCTGTTAATGTTTACATTGTTACAGAGTTCACAAAGAGACTGAGGAGGACTGTGCCTTGAGGGGTTTCTTTTCCACCTTGATTAACCCCGACTGGACTGCTTCGCCAGAGCACTCTAGGACCGACATCGGCCTCCCGGGATTATTCCTTCATTTCCGGTGATACCGATTCTACTCTCTTACACACTCTTGCAATAACCTGGACTTTGGACATTTTACACACTAATGTAAATATATGTGTGTATATATTGTATGTATAATGTATATATTTTGTAAATATTGTTTTTTCAATTGGTTTTGGAGCAACTTTTTTGTTTAGTTTTTGTACAATAGACTTGTGGTTTTTCCTAATTGGTCGTGTGGTTGTCATTCTTGCTCACGAGGTTTTAAAGCACTCCGACACGAAAAGAAAGATCTCTCATTTTTTGTAACATTAGGTAAGATCATTTTATCTGAGTGTTACAACTTTACCCCAAATAAAAGGTCGTTCTGAGTGTTATTAGGGCCCAAGCACTATAGGGTGCGCAGGACCCTCTTATTTTCCTGAGGATTTTTTCCCCACCATCTTGGACTTTGGCAGGTCTTGACATGCTCAAAAACTCATGAAAACTGGCAGACAGGTTGGAATTTGCTGCCTTTAGGATGCCGGAGATGCCTGAGAGTCAGGGGCCCTCCCACGAGATTTTGATGCAAAGCTCATACACACTTGCATGTATACACACGAAACCCTGTACACATTTAGTTCATTGAGATGAACAACTTTTGGATTGCATGTCATAGGCTCAACTCAAAAGGAAGTCAGTTATTTTGGGTCGTTCACAAAATACACACTACTCCTCCTAGTGGATTTATATGATCGCCACCAAACAGGGCCAATGTGATCTAAAAACATTGAGGATGCAACATTGTAGAGGGGTTTTTGATTTCTCAAAAAGGTGAGCCATGATAATGCCTTAAACTTGCACTGAAAAATGGTTAAAAACTTTGTGTGACATAATATTGGCTAACATCACTTTCAGTGACCTCACATTGAGTAACATCAGTGTGATGCTTTCAGCATCTGCAGCCTATTCTACACACGTACACATCACAAATGTTAATACACAAACATACACACTCATACATCACACACATCTCTCTCTCATACGCATGCATGCAGAAACACACACACTCTCACATGTCTCACACATACTAACACACACATCACAAATATTGACACATAGACTCACACACCACACACGAACAGTGTGCTGTGTACGTGGGCTGTGATGGCTTTTTGTAGGTCTTAACACGCTCAAATGACGCAAGTTGTACGGTGCACCCGGAAGGTGATGGGGCAAGGTGCTCGGGGACCGCTCATCATTGCTTGCAGCTAGACAAATGTAGTTGTTTTGCCATGGGAACACACCCAAGAATTTCATTAACTAACTTCTGTGTTTAAAACAATCTGTGAGGTTTGTTTATTCTCCATTTCACAGTTTTTTCTACTAGAGTTTGAAAATTGTATATTCACCTGGCAGTCATGTCATAAGTTAAATGAAATGAATTTGAAATGGAACTGGCTGCTGTCGTTTAGCCGCGGAAGTGAGCATGGCGGTAATAGCATTCTGATTGACTACCTCCTGTATATGGTAAGAATCACAAGAATAAAACATGTACTCACATCTGTTGGCTGTGTCCAGGGTACTTCCCTCAAGTTGTTTGTTTACAGTGACATCTATTCCAGTGGTATTTGGCAGAACTGTCGCACTTTTAGTCACAGGGCTCCAAAATACAGTTGCCTGGGTTGCTGTTAACAGTTAGAAACCATAGCTGGTTTTGACCATAGCAAATCGTTTAATTTTACTAGGTACTTTGTAAGAATAGGTAGGTAAATCTACCTAGGAAAGTCAATTCAGAGATCATTTATAGCTTATAATAACTATAATTATAGCTAGGACGCTGGAAACTCTAAAGGCTTAGAGAGTCACATGTATCCAGGTTGCTCTAACAGGTGGGAAATCAAAGAAAATTTTGACAATTCATAGCAAATTATTAAATGTAGTAGCCATTTTTCTTTTATCACAATTGGAAGGTTAATCTAACATACATTTTTATTATTTGTATAGCTTATAAGTAAATTCATAGGTGATTTATTGCATATAAGTGCAGTGAAAAAGAGCAAATCAAAAGAACGGCATTTAAAATCATGTTCTAATTCTAAATTTCTCTCTACTTTGTTTTACAGACAAAAGCACCAGACTTAGGGCAGTGTTGTCCCAAGCAGTGGAGAGGGATTAGAATCCTGTCCTGTACATCAATCAGAAACTCACTGTACAGCAGGATTAGGATGGATTCCTTGGCCATTAAGTAGCCAGTCCTCACCCTCTATTACCAACTGCTCTAGAAAGCCTTCTCTCTGCTTGTTTGGTCGATGCCCCACTCCAGTGACTCTACTGTACAAAGGATGCCCACAGGCATGCCGATGACTCATGTTTTATTTATAGTCAGTTCATAGGTGATTTATATCATGTAATGGAAAAATATCATGGAAAATAACGAGTTCAGCAAAAAAGGGCAATCAACAAGGAAAATTTGGGTCAAGTCCCCATGCTCTAGCAAAATGTTTGGGAATGTGGGAAAGTCCTGAAAATTTCTGATGAATAACTACATTATTCTTCCCTGATGGCATGATTATCTTCCACATTTGGGGATGGTACAGTTTGCATCGCTGCTAATATGCCAACATGCATAAGAATACAACATTTACTCACATCTCTCTGTACTTCCCTCGAGATTTCGTGTTACAGTGGTATCTATTACAGTAGTATTTGGCAGGATTGTCGTTTTATTCAAAAGTTTCCAGAACACAGTTGTCCAGGTCGCTGTTAACAGGTGAGAAATCATAGCAGTTTTGACAAATCTTGACAAATTATAGCAAATCATTAAGTTTATTAGGTACTTTGTATCAGTTGGTACTTAAATCTAATTAATTCATAGATGTTTTATAGAATGTGATGTCACAGAATTGAGCAACAAAGAACCATCAACAACCCAAATTTGCGACAAATTGGAATGTTCCAGAAAAATGTTTGGGAAAGTCTTTCACATTTCTGATGAACAACTACTCTACATACTTTTGAACTAGTTTGTCTTATCCGCTGGCACAGTCGATTTTCAGGATGCTGGAAATTGTAAAAGATAAAGGTGGTTCTGAACATCTAGCTTTTACGATTTCAGCTTTTTTGTGTTTTTATGTTTTATTATTTATTTATTTATTTATTTTTAACGCAGTGCATTACATGGAACCGACATTCACAGTGGAAAATATCATCGGCGCAAATCCAATGCCCTCATTTTTGAAATCTCACTCCAAGCTTTCCTGAAAAGTGGTCAGCTATGCCACACACATTTTAGGAATAAAAATGATATGGTAAATTTGTCATCGAACTATATTGTTAATTAACAGGAATTAACAGTAATGATCAGACCACAGACATTTTAGATTAACACATTGATATTGGGCATCAGACTTTAACATGTAATATATCTTTCAATTGTGTTTAATCTTCACTGTTTTCCTTTAAATATCACTTTGTTAATTTTGTCATTACTTTTATCTCCATTTAATATGAGGATTTTGGGCTGCCAAACAGGTATAAAACCTATAAAGCCTCCATAAATGGGCATAAAGACAATAATGACTCGATAACGGATGCTCCAGATTTCCTCCCAACAACAACAACTTTGAGGACCATGTCAGAATTTATACAGAGCCCAAAAAAGGCTGGAACTAGCCGTTACTGTCCTGTACCATGCTCTCCAGTGGTCAGAACGAATTTACATCTGTATAAATTTGGGAGCACATTCAGCTCAGTGGAATGAGGCCCTAAGCTTGATGTTAAGTGCAGGCCACACAAGGCTTGGTGAAAAGTTCAGCAGTTAAATGTCTTTTAATTAAAAAATATTTTCTGCAACATTAATCTATTTATCTTACAAAATAACAGCCAGCCAGCTTCAACGCATTGCGAAATTTGTTGCTATTGTTACCCAGTTCTGAAAATCACTATGCACAAAAGTTGTTATTCACTAAAATCACTACAATGAACCATAATGATGTTAATAAAGAAAAAAGCTAGACTTCATTTAAATAAAAAAGAATTATATAACAACAACAACAACAACAACAATAATAATAATAATAAAAATTAGCCTATTTTGAATGACCCCTTTCTTTTCTGTGGTCTTTAGGTAAGAGGAAAGGTTCTTGTAAACAAGGGTTAACAGAATATATAATGCAATATACAGTAAATATAATCACATGGATGACAAGGTCATGATTTAGGAGATTTCTGTACCTGAGCAAGTAACACCAGCATCTTCACCATGGTTACAGTTGTGTGATCCAAATCCGCTATGAGTGCACTGTGTGATGCTCTTTTCACTTCCAGAACACTGAACATTATCCATCCATATTGGGCCACTTCCCTGACCAAAGGCAGCACTTTGATCTGCACTGACAGCATCACCACATTCAAGCTGTCTACACACCACCTGTGCATCACTCATGTCCCAGTCATCATCACACACTGTTCCCCACTGGTGATTATAATAGACTTCCACTCTACCAGAGCAGGAGTTACTGCCTCCAACAAGTTGTATGTTAGTTCCATCTATGGCAAACAGCAAAACTCATGTTAATATTAATGTTAATCAATCACAATGGAAACATATCATGGAAAATAACAGGTTCAGCAACAAATGCCAATCAAGAAGGAAAATTAGGGTAAATTCCCCATGCTCTAGCAAAATGTTTGGGAGTGTGGGAAAGTCCTGAATATTTCTGATGTTACCATCTTCGAAGTTATAGCAAATCATTAAGTGTATTATGTACTTTGTAACAGTTGGTACTTAAATCTTATAAATTCATAGGTGTTTTACACAGAATTGAGCAACAAAGAACCATCATATGAGTGCTGGCTCTTCTGTTTAACTGTATCAAGATGATCAGCAAACACTCAAACTATCTGCATCCTGGTTGTTTTGGGGCAATGAAAACAAAAGTAAAATCCTTTATTATTAAATCTAAAGCAGTGCACTCATTTAGTAGATGGTGTGCTCTATTAGATGCTTACTCAATAAAAACAAAAGATTGTCATGTTATCAAAGACTCATGGATAGAGTCCTTCACCCTAAGCTGCTACCTATTTAGATGCTATAATTTACAGTGTTGACTCAAATCGGCATCTACAACATCTCTGAGCTGTCCTGAGATCCTTGATTCCACTCATCCATATTGGCCCACTTCCCTGACGCAAGTGTGCACTTTAATGAGCTCTGAAAGCCTTACATGTAAAAGCATATGTGGACAGTCCTCGCACTCTACTACCCTACCCCTACACTACTCTACCCTAGAGAGTCTCTACCCTAATGGTTTGGATTAAGCCCTACTTCATTGACTCCACTGTATGAAGGATTCTGTCATAAACATCTATCACTAGTGAACTTCCTTCAAAGTGATCCACAGGCTGGGCGTTCAGGTGAATAGGGCTGATTTTCTCTCCCTCCGGGTCGTTAAGTAGCCTGAACAAATGATGGATTCCTAACCTCAGACTGGTAGTAGGGATATGTGGTGGTTAAGTCTGGTTTGGTGCTGGTACAGTATGTGAAGCATGAAATGGTCATGCGTGTCAGAAAGAAATCACACCTGATGAGAATGTGCCTAATTATTATTTTTCTGTTTGCATGAGCTGGGGGGAACATTAAAGAAGCAATCAAAGTGAGTGAGAAAAGGGAGAATTCCACTTGTAGCACTGCATGCATGTGTGTTTGCTGAAGAACTTTCCTACAGTAAATCCAAAAGGAACAAAAGAATAAAAGTTTGACTCACATCTGTCACCTGTGTCTATTGTCCTTCCCTCAAGTTGTCCTGTTACAGTGAGGTTTATTACAGGAGTGTTTATCACATCATTCACTGTTGTCGTCTCAGATTTCCAGGTTGCTGTTAATAGATGAAAAACAGAGCAGTTTTTTGACAGTTCTTGACAATACAAATCATTAAGTGTATTAGGTCATTTGTAACATTTGGTGGGTAAATCTTTGTAAGTACGTTTTATTACTGCATGGCTTTGCTCTAGGTGTTTTCACACACTTTCAGAGTTACTTAAGATACATTTGAGAAATATGTATAGAGCTGCATTTAAAAGAGAAGCAAATGAGCTATAAGACCATAATGGAATTAAAGCCAGAAATAAATGAGAAGTATGAAACACAAATGAGAAAAATTATTTTTATTGAACATATAAAAAATACAGTGATGAGCCACAACCAGCACCACCTGAGACCAGTCAGTGTCCATACTGACCTCTGTCCACCACAACATTAAAACAAGCAGGTTAACAATATAAAAAATATTACAATTTACTACTAAATTCAAATTTTATTTGTCACATACACAGTCATACACAGTACGATATGCAGTGAAATGTTTATACGACCGCCCGTGACCTTAAAAAAAAATATTTTACAAGAAATAAGGAAATAAATAGTGAAATAGAATGAAAATAGAGTAGTTAAAGATACAAAAATTTTCAAAAATATATAGGAAATCTAAAAATATAAAATATAACAACTTATAAAAACTTATCTGTCTGTACAAATATTGCAGTAATTTTAATGAAAATGAGAATTGAGGGAAATGTGAAAAAGACCTGGAAGTGTGCAAATGTGCATATATGTGCAAATGTGCGTTTGCCATAATTGTACATTCTATGAGGTGTGCAAAAAATGCAGAGGTGTTTTAGTCCAGTGTATTGGTCTGAATGAGAGACCAAAGCTCCTCCTCAGTCTCTCTGTATTGGCCTTGAGGGAGTGGAAGCGCTTTCCAGGCCGCAACAGAGAGAACAGTCCATTGCTGGGGTGGCTGAGGTCCTTCACGATCTTCCTGGCCTTGGTCCAGCACCGCTTGCTGTAGATAGAGTGCAGGTCAGGGAGCTCAGTTTGGATGATGCGCTCAGCTGATCGCACCACCCTCTGTAGGGCTCGTCTGTCCTGCATAGTGCTGTTCCCGAACCAGGTTGTGATGTTTCTCGTCAGGATGCTCTCTATGGTGCAGAAGTAGAAGTTCCTGAGCGCCTTAGAGGGCAGTCTAAGGTCTCTCAGGCGTCTGAGGTGGTAGAGATGCTGTCGGGCCTTTTTCACCACGGTGTTGATGTGACAGGACCATGACAGG
>JAAGKR010004659.1:45778-58615 GCA_011419295.1 Clarias macrocephalus
TCAATTCCTTATGCTCATGATTACAGTGTTAAAGAGCAAAGCAAACATTTATCATTTAAAATATTAAAATATTTTAAAATCACTGTCTAATTCTAAACTTAATATACCAAATAATAAAACCCAATCTCAGGGGTATGTGGTGGCAAGGCGCATAGTTTGGTACTGGTATGTGAAGGGTGCAAGAGTAGTGTGGATAGGAAAGAACTCACACTTGATGAGAATGTGCGAAAGTATTGTTTATCTGTTTGCATTAGCTGGGGAGAGCATTAAAGGAGCAATTATAATGAGTAAGAAAAGGGGGAATACCACTTATAGGGTCACATGCATGTGTGTATGCTTTACCAGACTTAAAACATACAAAAGAATAAAACTTTTACTCACAACTGTCGCCTGTTTCCATTGTACTTTCATCAAGTTGTCCTTTTACATTGACATTCATTACAGTAGTACTTGGCAGGTTTGTCACAGTTGGACTTACATCAAACACAGGTGTTGAGGTCACTGTTAACAGGTGAGAAATCATATAAAATCTTTACAAATCATAGCAAATCATGAAGTGCAGTAGGTACTCTGTAAAAGTTGGTAGGTAAATATTTGTAAGTACAGTGGGACCTTGGATTGCGAGCATAATTCGTTCTGGAACGACAAGCCACCTCATGTGTGCCACATGATACTCGATGATGTTTGGTACTCATATATCAAGATTCACTTGTTTATCAGTGCATTAGCATTTAAAACCATGTGTCAGTTCACACTTTGACCTCTATTTATTTAGTAAATTTTTTTAAGACCTCTTTTCAAAAATACATCTCTTCACATTTGGGTGGTGTGATTGGGGGGGGGGGGGGTATTTGCTGAGCAGGTGATGGAAGCGCCCAGAGACTCCTTTTGTTTTCTGAAGTTTTTTTCTCTTTTTGTAAACTCGATTCCCCATAATGCACCTCGGTCAGGTGATGGGAGCGAGGGGACAATAAATTTACACTGCTATACAAAATTTACACTGATTACTTTTCATTGTGTCAAAGAGTCAGTGTTGTTCTATAAGTAAATATTGTTGTGAGGGGTGTACTCACTTTTGTGACATACTATATATATAAAATTATGAGGGCCAGATAACATCAGTGGACAGGCTCTGAGGTAAGGTACTGTGCTGCGCAGCTTGGGGGCTTGTTTTAGCTTCTCTTTCAAAATCTCCTTGGCCTGCAGCATAGTCCACAAGCTGTGGAAACACACCACAGTTATTTCCATCCCAAAGAAAGGCGGTACCACTAAAACCCTGAACAACATCCACCCCTGTGGCCCTCATCTCTGGTGATGAAGGCAATGGAGAGGGTTGTCAAGAATCACATCATCAATAAGTCAGACTCAAGGATGGACCCTCTGCATATCGCAATGGTGGGAGAGTTGAGGTCAGATGGCAGGATTGTACAGGACCCCTCTTATGGCTTGTTCCCTGCATTTGAATGGCTCCCTTAAGGATGACCACTACAATGACCCAACTCTAGGACTAGATTGTAGATCCACCAGCAATACTTGAAGTAATTGTTGACTGTATGACTTTATCAGTCTTTTACATCATTGTCAAAGAATTTTGGCCCATTCTTATTTATAAAATTGCTGCAGTTCATTGAGATTTTTAAGCACTAAGATGTCCACACAAGTTCTTGACACAGCATTTCAAATGCCCTCACATTTGCCTCTAGAATACTCTGGAGTGAGCAGGCGAACTGGTGGCTGGTTTAGCACTATCGCCTTGCATCTGTAGGTTCCGGGTTTGATTCCCGCCTCAGGTCTGTGTGCATTGAGTTTGCATAACATCTGCTTTTATAGAGGTCTGCACACCTGCTGAGTTAATCAAGAGTTGGTGATTAGCGATGTCTGGCTGCACCTTATTCTTTTAAGTCCTTTGAAAGCAGTAATTGGGTACTTAGTAAGAAATCCAAGATGGTGCGCAGCAGTAGCATGCAGCTTCCACTCTGTATCCAAAATGGTTCTACTTTGTTTATTTTGTGTTGTAGCACGTTTCTTTTGCACGGTAGATGTACATTGGCACAACTGGTATTTGTATCTACCACCGCCAGACACTTTTGGAACTCAATAACCCAGTATACAGTACAATATTCAGGATGAACTGAGGTGGGCATAGTGCAAGGAAGCGAAAGCGCGGCAAGCAGGCAGGAGTCTGTGCTAGGCGAAAAAACAAACTCTAGCTGGCCGCCTCTCCTGTCGGTCATCCTATCCAACACCTGCTCCTTGACACCACCATTAAGCTAGATGGGCAGCCTCATTTCTGCATACAGAAATGCAGCTCTGTGCAGTAAGACTCGCAGCGGTGGTTTGGGTATTTACATCAACACTGAATGGTGAGAACTCTGTGCTAGTTTCTAGCTATTGCTCATAGTTGGTGGAGTTTGTGACTATCAATGTTTTTATTATTGGAGTGTAAATTTTACCTAGCGCTAATGCTAAGGAAGTGCTCTGTAAACTGTATGCAAAGATCAGAGAACTGCAAAAAACACCCCGATAGATTCTTTATTGTTGTTGGAGATTTCAACTATCTCAAGTCAGTGCTCCCTAAATTCCATCAGTATGTGCACTTTGCAACAAAAGGCAAAAACACGCTTGGTCTTATTTACACAAACATCCCCGGCGCAAATCGGGCAGAGCCCCGTCCCCACCTCAGATATTCAGACCATATCTTTGTTATTCTAATTCCAGCATACCGACTACTCATCAGACGTTCAAAGCTAGTTCTTAAGCAGGTGAAAACCTGGCCAACTGGCGCCATCACTGTTCTTCAGGACTGCTTTGAGCACACTGACTGGAACATGAGAGGCTGCATCTTACAGCGACTTAATCAATTTGGAGGAGTACACGTCCATGACCAGCTACATCAACAAGTGCACAGATGATGTCACTGTCTCCAAGAGCATCATCTCACGCCCCAACCAGAAACCGTGGATTACTGTGTAGCAAGACACAGATTCAACCACATCATCAATCACATCATCATTTGCTGATGACATAACCGTGGTGGGTCTTATCAGCAAGAATGTTAACGACAACAACCTGTCTCTGAACAAAAGAGATGGTTGTTGACTTCAGGAAGACATGGAGCAACCATTCCCCTGAAGATCAATGACTCCTCTGTGGTGAACAACACCAAATTCTTGGCTATCCATCTGGCAGAGAATCTCACCTGGTCCCTCAACACCATCTCATTTCACAAAAAAGCCTAACAAGAGACTGTCTCTCTTCCTTGTATAGAAGACATCTACACCATGTACTCCATCCACAAAGCCACCATTGTGCATTGTGACTGATCAGACACCCCTCTTACTCACTCTTCACCTTCCTGCCATCTGGAAAAAAGTACTGAAGCATTCAGGCCCTGTGTAACAGCTTCTTCCCACAAGCCATCCATCTACTCAACAAAAAGCGACTGGACTGATAAACATGAACACACACACACACACACACACACACACACACACACACACACACACACTCAATCACTCAGATAAACTCAACCACCTCAAAAAATTGGGACTAAACTGATATACACATACACGCACAAACACATTGATCTACAACCATCTAACAATTATACATACTAATCTATAATTGCCCTTTGCACTTTATTTTTTACTTATTTGCACACAAAAAATCTTTTCTATCTTCACTTCTGCTCACAAGAAATGTTTACTTTTTCTTATTCCACTACCTCAACTCATTACCTCAGTACCATAGAGTATTGTCACTCATTTGCACATGCACCTTATGTTGTCTTTTTTGTATAGGACTTATAGTTTTCTGCTAATTTATAATGTTAATCTGTTTTGTCTCAGCTAGTCAGCTAATTAGGTTTCTTAGTTAGCTATTTAGTTTTTGTTCATTTATGTTATTATTTATGTTGTATGTTGCACCTTGGTCGTGGAGGAACATTTCACTGTGTACTGAACTGTATGTGACAATAAAAGCCTACTTGACTTAACTTGACTTGATTGGAGTAATGGCACAGTGAAAAAGTTATATGCAATTTTTTGTCTGAGGTTGTATTTGCCAATACAGTACGAGTCAAATGTGTGGCCTGTCCTAGTGATAATTTGTCTTACTACTACTTAAATATAGGTAAAGCATATGTTAAAGGCTTGGGTTGTTCTGTAAAGGCCATTGTACTTCTGAAGAGAAGTCAGATTTTTTTAAAAATAATAATTTCTGGTAACAGTGTGTTGAGTAAGAGCATAATTGTCTGATTTCACAAAAAAAAAACTGTACAGTCGTGGCCAAAAGCTTTGAGAATGACACAAATATTAGTTTTCACAAAGTTTGCTGCTAAACTGCTTTTAGATCTTTGTTTCAGGTGTTTCTGTGATGTACTGAAATATAATTACAAGCACGTCATACGTTTCAAAGGCTTTTATCGACAATTACATGACATTTATGCAAAGAGTCAGTATTTGCAGTGTTGCTGCTTCTTTTTCAGGACCTCTGCAATTCGACTGGGCTGCTCTCCATCAACTTCTTGGCCAAATCCTGACTGATAGCAACCCATTCTTTCATAATCACTTCTTGGAGTTTGTCAGAATTTTTGTTTGTCCACCCACCTCTTGAGGATTAACCACAAGTTCTCAATGGGATTAAGATCTGGGGAGTTTCCAGGCCATGGACCCAAAATTTCAACGTTTTGGTCCCCAAGCCACTTAGTGATTACTTTTGCCTTATGGCACGGTGTTCCATCGTGCTGGAAAATGCATTGTTCTTCACCAAACTGTTGTTGGATTGTTGGAAGAAGTTGCTGTTGAAGGGTGTTTTGGTACCATTCTTTATTCATGGCTGTGTTTTTGGGCAAAATTGTGAGTGAGACACTCCCTTGGATGAGAAGCAACCCCACACATGAATGGTCTCAGGATGCTTTACTGTTGGCATGACACAGAACTGATGGTAGCGCTCACCTTTTCTTCTCCGGACAAGCCCTTTTCCAGATGCCCCAAACAATCAGAAAGAGGCTTCATCTGAGAATATGACTTTGCCCCAGTCCTCAGCAGTCCATTCGCCATACTTTTTGCAGAAGATCAATCTGTCCCTGATGTTTTTTTTTTTGGAGAGAAGTGGCTTCTTTGCTGCCCTTCTTGACACCAGGCCATCTTCCAAAAGTCTTGGCCTCACTGTGCATGCAGATGCGCTCATACCTGCCTGCTGCCATTCCTGAGCAGCTCTGCACTGGTGGCTCTCCGATCCCGCAGCTGAATCCTCTTTAGGAGACGATCCTGGCGTTTGCTGGACTTTCTTGGACGCCCTGAAGCCTTCTTAACAAGAATTGAACCTCTTTCCTTGAAGTTCTTGATGATCCTATGAATTGTTGATTTAGGTGCAATCTTAGTAGCCACAATATCCTTGCCTGTGAAGCCATTTTTATGCAACGCAATGATGGCTGCACAGCAGGTCCTTTAATGACAGCAATGAAATGCAGTGGATTTTTTTTTTTCGGGATTAAGTTCATTTTCATGGCAAAAAAAAGGACTATGCAATTCATCTGATCACTCTTCATAACATTCTGGAGTATATGCCAATTGCTATTATAAAAACTTAAGCAGCAACTTTTCCAATTTCCAATATTTATGTAATTCTCAAAACTTTTGGCCATGACTGTATATATCAATCAATTGTTAAAATGAGATTATTGCATCCAAAACAAGCAATAAACTCTCTTGAACAGTTGATATTAAGATGTACAGTACAGACCAAAAGTTTGGACACACCTTCTCATTCAAAGAGGTTGAATTTGTATTATGTCAAGAAAAAAGCAGCTAAGTAAAGAAAAACAAGTGGCCATCATTACTTTAAGAAATGAAGGTCAGTCAGTCGGAAAAATTGGGAAAACTTTGAAAGTGTCCCCAAGTGCAGTCACAAAAAGCATCAAGCGCTAAAAAGAAACTGGCTCACATGCGGACCACCCCAGGAAAGGAAGACCAAGAGTCAGCTCTGCTCTGGAGAATAAGTTCATCCGAGTCACCAGCCTCAGAAATCGCAGGTTAACAGCAGCTCAGATCAGAGAGCAGGTCAATGCCACACAGAGTTCTAGCAGCAGACACGTCTCTAGAACAACTGTTAAGAGGAGACTGTGTGAATCAGGCCTTCATGGTAGAATATCTGCTAGCAAACCACTGCTAAGGACAGGCAACAAGCAGAAGAGACGCGTTTGGGCTAAAGAACACAACAAAGAACACAATAAAGAAAACTCGCTGAATGAGAAGGGGTGTCCAAACTTTTGGTCTGTACTGTACCTGCTACTTATGCTTTGTAAAGCCTTTATAATGGCTCTAATCTGAGGTGCTGTTAATATATAAAATAGACTTGAATGTTGTTGGTTCCTAGTCTTGCACAATATGAGCTGACTGACTGTAGAGTTGCCTTCATACAACTCTACATCTATCTATTCTATCTATCTATTCATCATGAGGCATGTGGACATTTAGCTAGCAATTATGGAGTGAGTCTGTCTGGTATAATGACAAAGTGTGTAAAAAGAATTGAGAAAAGAGTGTGTTCAAAGGAAAAGACAAAACAGATGCACTGAAAAGAAAAGAGAAAAGACATGTTGAACAGTCTGCCCAATCACTCTTGTGGTCTACTGGTCCACTATCTTCCCTCCAGCATAGGGCTTTCATAGACATACAGTATTATAGTGAACTTGGTGGCCCTTTAACATCATGTCGCCATACATAATAGTATTAGTATAAGCAACTAGCCTACGCAGCTCCTAATATACATTTAAACATCTTTAACCAGCACTTTAGAGTGTAGGGTATTGGTGTTCATTAAAATAGACTGTTTTGTTAATGATCAAAAAGGTCCAGCGGTCATTTTTTATCATGTGTGAAGCTATGGATAGACTGAGAAATAGGAACACAGAGGAAAACACACTTCTTTGACCTTACAGTATAAAGCATGTAAGTGATTGAATAGCCTGCTTGACATACACTTGCTTTACATACTGAATCAACTTAATACTTCTATATAACTTGAGGAGAACTGGGTAAGGCAGTGCTTTAGATTTAATAAAAATGTATGTGATCTAATTTTGCTAAAACAGGACAGCATTTTCACTACATTATTCTTATAAATACTATAGTGTTTTAACTTGGCTGTCAAGCAGTTGAGTGGTAGAACATCTTTGACAGTGTCATCATATAAGTCCTAATGATTCTGATAGCTGAGTGTTGTGTAAATAGACATGACCAGAATAAGAATCATAAGCAAAAAAAAGTGAATCTTTTAACTTTACTGTTAGATACATAATATTAGATCATTTGTATTTATTGTTTATAATGTACCTTTTATAGCGGCAGTTTATGAAACTCACAAGTTCTTCACATATCCCACTGCTAAACACTACACTACACCATTAAACCACTTATACCCTCTACCTGTAATACATCTCACAACTATTACAAATACTTATTTACATTTTTTAAGTGAGGTAGTATTAGATAAAAGTTAAAGTGACCTAATGTAACACTTGAACAAGAACAAAGGGACGTCATACCATGATTTTTTCCATCTAGCTTAATGGCAAGGAAGGCTTGGTAATGAGCTGGATTATATTCATTTTGTCCTCATTTTACACTCTCTGTTCAGAAGTTTTTCTTTGCCACAATTGCTTCCATCTTGTTCATTACAGACAAACTGCTAAATGTCTAAATGTAAAATATACGCCACAGGGCGTCTAAAGTGTCAAAACCATTAACTTCCTCTTGTTAATTATTTGTTGTTAGTCTTCTATATTGCCTAGCTATTTTATTTTTTTGATAATAAAGTATAAGGCTATAATGAGCTATCTGGAACAGCTTCTCTGTGCCTGCATCATCGGTAAACATCAACACAAGGCAAAACTCAAAATCAGAACCTTTGATCGAAACAATGTCAGAAATCTGAATAACAAAGTGTGGTTATCAAAGCATGCCAAGTGCAGGTACATACAGTACAACATACAGTACATTCAGCCTTATTTCGCGGTAACATTGGAGGCCTTAAATATCATGTGAAGTGATTGTAACGTTTGTGTGAGACATTTTCAGATTTCTAATAGTGTGGCGAAAAAAAGCGATAACGATCTGTATCGCGACAGGCACATGATCGATATCAATACAAAATATGTTCGATAAAACGTTCGATATGTTTTTCTTTGTCGGAGGAAAACAGAGGTTGTGAAGCTAGTTTGGCACTCGCTCTCTGGTAACCTAGCAACGTAGGGAGTGATACGCTAACAGCCAACAGTGGCGGCTGCTGCAAACAAAATTAAAATTCAACTTTTAATACTCGCCTGTAAATAGCCATTTATCAGGATTATGCGGTGATCATTACTACTAGCATAAAATAAAGGGCTGACTCACATCGCATCCAGTCAGCAGCTTCGCTTGACATAAGAAGTGCTGGAAGACTTGTTGAGAATGGTCCAATCACATGATATAATTTAAAAACAAATATATTAAAATATTTATAAAAACAATATGATTCGCTAAGAACAAAAGTGGGAGGGTTCAGGGCACACAGTGCTGTGCCCCAAGGATGATTTGAAAAGATCCAATCAGAGCTCAGCCTCAGGTCACATGCTTTTCAAAGATTTACGTGCCTACATAGACACTCGTTTGTCCGGCGCTCAGCGTACACGAACACAAATGAACATAATACAGTTTAGATTTTTTTTTTTTATTGCAAATAAATTATATTAAGAAATACAGCGGGATATTGTGACTAAATGACTTTATTTCATTATTAAAATTTGTAATTATTATGTTAAATAATTACATGTTAAAGTAGCATTCGCCCCTGTGCCCCATTTTGACCGGCCGCCACTGATAGCCAATCATGTGACAGTATCAGGTTTGGTTGCGCCATATCGTTGTCTCATGCTAGTCTGCTGGATTACTCTTTCGGCAGAAAAAAGAGTGCACAGCGAGCGAGGAAATTGTAAATAAAAGAGGAAACGTCAGCTCGCCAGTATGGCAGTTTTTTGGATATTATAAGTCTGACCGTAGTCAGACCAATGTCGTCTGCAAATTATGTAAGACCGTCGTCCCCGCCAAGACTGGTAATACAACGAACTATAAGTACCACCTACGCAGTTTCACACAGTGGCTGTAAGTACGGTTCACCATTATTCACCGCAAGTTTTGGCGCTGTGATTACGTTTCCATCTTTCTGCACGAAAAATTAAACGTTTAATTTTTTGGCGGTTCCTGTGGATACTTGCTGACCTTCCAGAACTTTGCGGAATGTCGGCGGGCAATCGCGCACTCACGGTGCCTAACACCGTTTCTCGCCGCGAGTCAAACCGCATGGGTGAGATTGGGGTATTAGCCACGCTTACCCTTTGGAGCACAGTCGTATTCAACCAACAACATCTGTAGCTGCAACACCGCACAAGCAGCAGACCACCATGGAGAGGTTCTCTGCATTAGTGCCTTATGACAAAGAATCGGTACAAAGATGTAACAGAGGCAGCGGCACATCATATTGCCAAAGACATGCTTCCGCTTAGCACTGTCAAGAAGACAGGTTATAAAAAGCTTATACTAAACTTGCACTAAATTCTCAGGTTTCTGTTTATATTTAACATTTTGCACTATTTTATTACACTTTATTAAGCATTTCCTACATTTTCTTTCATTTTGCACCTTAAATGTTAAGAGATAATTGTTACGTGTTCATTGTGACTTTAGACTTATGTTTACATTTTAATTATTTGAGTTTTCCATGGTTGTTGACATTTCTGTGTTAATAACTGAGGGGATTATGATCAGAGGAAGGTTTAAAATAAGTTTAAAATAAAAATGTTTAAATGTAATATATTTTTTTCCTGGTTCTTATTTTAAATACAGTTTTCAGCCATATCGCCCAGTCCTATGTGGCATAGTTTTGACATACTCAAGGTTTTTATTGTCAGTAAATATGGTGAAAAGATGTTTGGCTCACTGCATAAATTCAGTGATACAATTTCTTCTACAGTAGTTTGACTGTGAATAGCTATCTATTCCTAATGTCATGTGGTCCCAATGTCATACAGGCAAGATTTTCTTAATGTTCCAACACCGACCTCTAATTCTACCTGGCCAATCAAGCACATTATCACAGTCAGAAAACCATGGGGTAATTTTGGCACAATGAGGAGGCGCAAAGTCCTCCTTAAAAAGGAAATCAGCATCTTCATGAAGCTGCTCAGCAGATGAAAGCATGAAGTGTGCTAAAACCCCACCAGTAGACAGATTTGGACACAGTTGACCAACACCAGAAGACTTTGGCTTTGAACTGCAAGTCATAACCATTGAAACTATAAAAAGTTTACAATTTCAATGTATGTGTAATGAACCTAGAATATGAGATTCTGTGTACCTCTCAGTTCCAGTACACTGAACATTATCCAGCCAGGTTGGTTCACTTGCCTGACCAAAGCGGGCATTACAATTTCCACTCAACTACAGCAGTTACTCATACCATTCATCAGCCTGATGTCATTACAAAATGATTTTAGCATGAAAAGAAAAATATTTTATTTGACCTATTTTTATATTTTTTGACAGTTTTGCTCTTGAGTTATGAAGTAAAGAGACAATAGAAATGAAACTAAAAAACAGGCTATGAACAGTTATAACCTAACAGCACAGAGTTACTGATAGGTAAAGGGCCATTTCATCCAACCTACTCATCCATCACTCAGTAAGAGTGTTAATGTGTTAGTCTACCTAATTAAATTTTTTTAAACAAAGAAGGGTGTTCAAGTAACACTGGGACTTGTGATGAAATTTCCGGTGCATGAAATTTACAGAAGACTTCAAGCACAGTAGGGTGATGAGACTCTTAACCGCAGTAAAACATTTCAACTGTGCACACATTTTAAAGAAAGCCATACATCCGTAAATGACAGCGTAAAAAAAAAAAAAAAACTTTCTACTTTGATAGTATTTAAGCACTAGTCAAGCCCTGGGATAAGTGCATTAGAAGTAGCAGGGGATTAAATAGAGAAATAAAGGGAGTTATTAACTCTTATTATGTACAGTCAAAAGGTGTGGTTTTACTTGAACACTCCTTGTATATAAATGAAGACTTAAATAAATAATTATTTGAACAGCCTAAAAATTTATTCTAATGATTCTTAGTACTGTTTTGTACCCTTAATATCCTCTCTTACCCACAGTGATGGTAATGGAGCTGCTCCTGGATGATGTGGAGTTACTTTCCCTGTATGTGTAGTCACAGGTGTACTGGCCCTGATGTGATTCATCTACAGTCAGAGTAAATGTTGTTGTAGTCTCTGCAGTTTGATTCTTTATTAATGTCCCAGTTTTATATAAACTGAAGTCTACAGAGATGCATGTTGGACTGGGTGTGGAACATCTGAACTGAAGGACTTCTCCAGGTGAGACCACAAAGTTTGGGGAGATCCGAGTCAGTGTGGGACTCTGCAAATCTTATAATAATAAAAATAATAAAAAAATTATTAACTAATTAAATAAATAATAACAACAACAACAACAAATAATAATAATAAAACAACATACAATAATAACTTACTTGAGCACACGACTCCAGCATCTTCACCATGTCCACAGTTCTCATTTCCAAATCCTCTGTGTGAGCACTGATCTATGTAGCTCTCAGTTCCACTACACTGAACATCATCCAGCCAGGTTGGTTCACTTCCCTGACCAAAGCGGGCATTATGAGGAGCACTGACTGCTTTACCACATCCAAGCTGTCGACACACCACCTCTGCATCCTTTAAGTCCCAGTAATCATCACACACTGTTCCCCACTGGGCTTTGTGCTGGATCTCCACTCGACCACAACAGTTACTTGCACCATTCACCAGCCTGATTGTGTTGCTTTCTGATTTATTATATAAAAACAGAGAAGGTTTTACTAATGACAAATTTTTGTGTTTTCCAGTTTGCTAATTTAGTATTAAGAAAATCAATAGTCGACCAGCAATAAATACCAGCATTGGTATTGCCTCCATAAAAAAAATATTTTGCTACTATAAAATTTTATTTGATACAAGGAACTAGCTTCACAGACATTCCACAACATTAAACATGATTTATAATACTATTCATAAAATCTGCAATGTTTTCATTTAACTAACAGGGTAAAAAAGCTAATTTATTATAGAATACTAAATATAAATCACATTGATGACAAGGTCATGATTTTTGTACCTGAGCAAGTAACACCAGCATCTTCACCATGGCCACAGTTGTGTGAACCAAATCCACTATGAGTGCACTGTGTGATGACACTTTCACTTCCAGAACAGCCAACATCATCCATCCATATTAGGCCACTTCCCTGACCAAAGGCAGCACTTTGATGAGCCCTGACAGCATTACCACATCCAAGCTGTCTACACACCACCTGTGCATCATTCATGTCCCAGTCATCATCACACACTGTTCCCCACTGGCTATTATAATAGACTTCCACTCTACCAGAGCAGGAGTTACTGCCACCAACAAGTCGTATGTTAGCGCCATCTAAGACAAACAGCAAAACCCATTTTAATATTAATCAGTTTTAATAAATCTCATTATACATTGCAATATTACAACACTTAAACTCTTGTGTCCCCGCTGTCCTCACATGGACATTACATTTTCTACATCGTGTGCACTATATATTCTCGTTATATCCACATAGGTGGACCTTTTGCCAAGCTTTCCTTTTTCCAAGTCCATCCTCAACAAACGTTAATAAACAGAAACAGTAATGAGAAATTATCAAGTAACCAACATTAGGGTCTGAGTCTCGGGAGGTTAACGAATATGAATCCATTTTTAT
>JAAGKR010004660.1:0-58610 GCA_011419295.1 Clarias macrocephalus
AAAAAAAAAAAAATGTAATTATAATAATAAATCCTTGCTTGCCCAGATCATTAGACATGTTTTGGCTGAGAGACTCAAAGCACTCCATCATATATTTCGAGCTCAGCATTATCCACTCCATCTGTAGCGCATGTACGAGAGTGAGTCAAAAATTATCCGCACAAAGAATTAAGTGTGACCTTCTTTTGTCTTTTGTCTCCGTTGAGCAGGTGTGAACGTGTTACATCGGTTCATTTGTAACCGCGGTGCGAGCAAAAACTGACACGCCACTTGTGATCTGGATGAAAGAAGAGCAGCGTGCACTGATTCCTGATTTGTGTGTGATTGGAAGAGAGTGACTGGATATCTGCAAAGTACATTTGGACCGATACTTTAAGGAAGGTGAAAGTTTATCAAAGAGAATGATTACTGGGGATGAGACATGGATTCATCACTACGAGTCTGTGACTGAAAAGCGGATAGTGTGGAAAGGAAACGTCCTCAATCGCCGACCAACAACCCGTCAATCATCAGAGGAAGAGGAAGAATTAATGCTCACGGTTTTCAGGGATTCTCAAGGAATCATTTCTGCGGTTGTAATGGAACTCTATAAGCAACAACTGTGTAACTATCAACAGCGCTTGTTACAGCGGGATGCTTACTAAAGAGCTGAAGCCGAAACTTCAGATTAAAAACAAAAAGGGCCGCTATCTAAGGACGTTGTGATCTTGCGACACTCTTCAAAAACGTTTGACTTTTGAGGTGTTAAAGCTTCCTCTCTGTGGTCCTGATCTCACTCCAAGACTTTCACTTGTTGAATGAAGATAAAGGATGAAGATTCATTTCTGATGAAGTGTGTGAAGCATTTGTGGCTCACAGCTCAGGTTTTTTTTTTTTTTTTTTTTTTTAAGAGACTGACAGGCTTGTTGACAGATGAACAAAATGTAGTCAAAAGCAAAGATGAGATCACAAAAATGATGTATTTGTCTTTCCTAAACGTTCATTCAATTCGAGAGCCAGAGTGAGGATAATTTTTGACTCACCGTTGTGCGATTACCACACAACAACACTGAGACACCGTTATCTGGATCCCTGGAACTCGTGACTAAATGCTGAGGGGGATTTATCTAGAAAGAGTTCTTCTTTTCAGGAATTGGCAAAAACGTTGTAAAGGTTTCAGTATTTCTGGATTTCTTGCGTGCTGCGTGTTCTTTCATCATTATACGTGTGGACATGCATGCAGACTTCCTGGTTAACACTGTGCCGGTTGATTCGTGTGCAATCTGCATAGTACCTTCCCCTCCAGGTTGAGCTGCTGCATCTCCTGGTCGCTGTTCCCAATGCCGATGAAGGCGCACGGCTGAGACTCCTGCTCCGAGCAGCCGTCTCTCTCCATCTGTTCCCTCTTCTTCTTCCAGCCGCAGCCCATCAGATACACACATGGAGGAGGGCAGAAGAACCTGCGCAGAAGAATCATCGCAGAATATTATTAATCGAGTCTCCAGTAGATGGCGGCACACAACCTGATATTCTAACATTCCTCAGATCACATGGGCCGAACTTGCAAGGGTTTGTCCACAATTCACCAAGGAGGCGGGAAAAAAGAAATAAAAAAATAAACAAAGTCTCAGCAGAGCAGGAGGTCTCACACTTTCAGCAAACAACATGAGGCCATAAAAATAATAATAATAATGCCTGCAGATTATAACTGCCATTATCACATAATAATAATAATAATAATACTGAATGTAAAATTTTTAAACAAAAGCAGACCTCTGTATCCCACTATCCTGAAGGTATTTTACAGAGGATCCCCCGACTAAGTACAACTGATGTAGAGTCCGTCAGCCATGAGCAAATTCTCCTGAATGCGCTGTATACAGTATGAGGAACCAAATCATCCGTATACAAGACAGCAGGAGGCTTCAGGGAATTTTAACATCAAGCGGAAACAAAACAGTCTCTTAAGCTTACTTGGAAAGGTGGAGTTAATTAAAAGCATCCAAGCGAGCGGCGGTTCTGTGAATGGAAACGCCTTGTTGATGAGAAAGACGAGCCGGACTGGTTCGAGCCGACAGAACGGCCTCTCTGTACAACGGCGATGAGCGGAACGGCAACTCGGAACGCGCAAGGCGTCAAAACCTCCAGGCGGAGGCGCTCAGAACGGCAGAAACCTGCGTCGTGTTCCACTTCCGAAAAAGACTGATCGAGTAGTGTTGTCGGTGACCGTGATGTCATGAACGTGATGATGAGGGTAATGTTCTTCAGGGACTCGAACAGCTGTTGGTAGAATAGTGAAAGATTGTGCAGCTTTTCTTTTCAGAGCAAATGTAATCGGTATTAATATTGCGTTCATAATAAGTGCTTTAATGAGTGTATAGCGATAGAACACTATGAACAGAAAGTGCTATTTTGTACATGGCGCGGCGGCGTAGTGGTTAGCGCTGTGGTCGAGGGTTCGATCCCCGCCTCGGGTCTGTGTGCGCGGTCCCCAGCGTGGCTCGGTGGGGTTTCCCCCCGGCTGCTCTGGTTTCCTCCCACAGTTCAAAGACATGCTGAGTAAGCTAACTGGTGTTTCCAAATTGTGTGTAGTTTTGTCTGTGTGCGACTGTGTGTGTGGGCGCGATCATTGGCACCCCGTCCAGGGTGAATCCCACGCATCATGCCCAGAGTCCCCTGACTTGGGGGACAGGCTCCAGGCAGCACTGGACAGTACGAGCGGGACAGAGAATGACTGAGTGAGTCACATGACTGGAAGCTGATTGAAGTGGAAGCATAAACCCTTTGCACTCAGCACAGAGTTACTAAAAAAAATTTTAAATCACTTACTGGCCCAAAAAAAGGGGGAAACACTGGTGTAAATCTAAATAAACCCCCATAGAGTTTTAGTCAATACGAAACCGTGCTTATACAAAAAATAAAGAAGAGACGAACAAATCATCGGTGAGTCATAAGCGTCTGGGTCAAAAAGAGATTCTCGTCTTCATATCGATCAGACTTTTTTTGGCCAAAGAGACATTTGCCTGTCTAGCACACTCGCGCGTGTTCCTCCTAAAGGGTACTAGTGTCTGCTTTCACATCCTGCTAGTGTGTCACACTCCAAAAAACTCATGATGCCGAGGGTGAGTGTGTGTGTGTTCAAAACCTGACTGCGAACTGAGTTTCATACGTTTCGAAAAACACAATGAGAGAAAGGTCACGTGATCACACGCACACGTGCACACACACACACACACACACACACACACACACACACTCTCTCTCTCGCGAGCGCGCTTCCCTCGTCTATTTCCATGGGTCTTCTGTAAGCCATCCTTTCCTGTCAAACAAAAGGGGTCAAAAGTTTAAATGAAACTAGAAGTACCATAACTAAAGTCGAGCCAATGCATACACACTTTCAATTAACATCCAGCAAGCTCTCCAGTCACGCTCGGCCCCTCGGTGTGTAACTAATTTACTGGATAATGTTTCACCGCGGGTTTAAGGAGTTTGCTCCGTCTACTTTTCTGTTCTCTCTTTCGCTCAGCTGTTTCTTGGTCTGGCTGCGAATTTTGGATTAACAGTCAGGCACTTCTGGTGTGATCACAAGGGAAACGCTTTCCCGGCCAAGTGAAGCGAGCCAAGATCTAACCACGACAGGAGCTCCCAAGACACCGACTCTTCTCCGCTATGATCAATCTGTCCGCACCTTTCTGCCTCCCCGCGCTTCCTCCTCTTATTTTCTCCTCTACATTTCCTTGCTCGGCTCTCTTCTCTTCCTTTTCTATAAAACTCGCCGCAGACAAAGGAAAACCTCGTTTCCTTTACGGCTTCGTGTTCGAGACGGGGCTGGAGGGGGGGGGGGGGGGGTTGTCAAAAGGCATGACGACAAAACATCCTCGCTGAAATGCAGTTTACCTTTTTTCATTGCCGTAGGATTTCTGTGCAACTTTAGCATGGAGGATCAGGACAGTTTGGTCTCCTCGCTCCTTTAGATAGTTTCTCATCGCTTCTCTGTAGAGATAGAGAGGGAGGGAGGGAGGGAGAGAGAGAGAGAGAGAACACAGGGGATTCCACAGAACGTAAGAACAACTGAAATAAATCACACTGTTTATTTTTCCAAAGAAATTATACATTAAAGGTCATCTACTGTATCAAACCAACCTGACTTTTTGATATTCTTTGGACGGCTTTCAAGTTTGTCTACATACACAGACTATAAGAAAAGAGCGTTCCATTTTTCCCTCCTTTCCTTTTTTTTTTCCCATCTGTATAGAAACCTGTGCTTGTCATAAAAAAGATCGTAAAAGGGAAAAAGGAGTAATTTTGCAAACACCCTCCTACTGTTAGAGTTCTCGGTGAGAAGCTGGATAAACCACCCAAGTTGCCAGCATTGTTAAAGCAAATGTCACATGACGCATGTGTAAAGAGACATAGGGGGCGGTATCTCGATTCCACTTTACAGGTTACTAAAACTGTAACGATACCAAACCAAAACTTCTCAACATCAGACTGGAAGTCGAGTTTCTCCTGGGCGTATAACTCAGGAATCAGGCTAGGCGGTCTGTGGGCGCTCCACAGTTCATGGCCCGAGATCTGAACCAGAAGTCGAGCAGATGTGTCATGATGGAAGACAGCGCTATATAATACAGCGGTGTCGTGGCATGCACGAAATGTATAGTGCTGTACAGTTCCACAGTTCCATGTTTTCATCACTCGACAGGCTACCAAGTCTGCCGCTAGCTAGCTTGTTTGTCTATTGTTTCAGTGTGTGATGTATTAGGTCACTGGAGAATACTATCCTAACAAGCTGAAACAGGCATCTATTGTCAGACATACTTTAAGGAAATAAATCGATTCCCCTGCCATGCTTGTGTAATGGGACAAGGACGGCAGACTTAATTAAATTGGCCTAGTCGATGTCTAACCGTTGCTCAGTTTACCCGTGCATGTTAACGTCCTGAGTGAAGTGGCTCATTGTTATTAGTCAAATGAAACCGAGGAAATTTTCACGCACTCCAGGACGCGAAGTCAATGGACACACCTTGGGGAGTGTTAAGTCCCGCGCGTTAAGTAGTTAAAAAGGAGCATGATGCGCAACCTTTAAAACCTGCGGCCCTGGGCCGAGTGTGTTAACTTATGAGCACAAACGCTTTGTAACTTATTAAATGAAAACGCCGGCCTGTAACAACCGACAAAAAACACACTAAATAAAATCTCTAACATCACTGAAGATTATGTTCATGTTAAAACGCAAGTCATTCAGGGTGTTTTTTTTTTTCCTTTAAAGTACAAAACAAGGATCAGTTGATGTTTCTGGACTTTCCCACCTTTCACTAAGAACGCCACTAAAATTCAGGCTCCTGTTACAGCAAGGGCTTTTTTTTTTTTTTTAATCAAGCCGACTTTCAATAACATAAATTCAGTATTTGCTGTTATCATTTCCTTGTTCCATAAAGGAACATTTCCCTTAAAAAAAAAATAAAAAAAAAAACCTGGCATCAAATTCATGTTAATTACCAGCATTCATCTGCACGACCTCATATAATATGTGTCATGTTTCTTCTGTTGTTCTGGAACTGTGTGTGTGTGTGTGTGTGTGTGTGTGTGTGTGTGTGTGTGTGTGTGTGTGTGTGTGTGTGTATATTTAAGGAGAAAGTCTGCAGAAAGGTCGCATGTGCTTTATGAGCCCAAACCTCAAGAGCTTGACTGGAAACACAAGCTCAACTTTGATTAGCCAATTCTCTGGTGAGCACAAATATGTGTTGCTTGCTGAGAGCATACGAGCTGCATGGCCAAAAACCTCAACCTTCACAGCCGGGGGGTCTTTATGAAAGAGGGGGAAAAAAGATGTGTGTGCATGTTTGGGGGGGGGGGGGGGGGTAATGAAGAGTGCAAAAGGACAAACGAAAGTGAGTGTATGTGTGTGTGAAAAGAATAAAGAGGGGGGGGGCATGAAGAAGGGAAGGCTGGAAAGAAAAGAAGAATATCAAACCTCATGACTGAAGAATTCTGATTTCCAATTACTTCAGCTAACCGAGCGAAAACAGTCCCACACAAGCACGCTAATAATCTCTCGTAACACACAGCCTCTGGACATGCACGTTTAAACCATTTTACACCATAACATGTCCCGCTTTATCCAATCACGGGGAAATATTTCCGCCGCTTTAAAGACGCACGTGTGATGTTAAAATGTACTGGACTGTGAAATGCCTACAACGCGCGGTTTGCACAGATGTTGGTGACACCGGACACGCCAGAGAGCCAGAGGACACACAGGGGCAAAGTAATGCTGTTGGGGGGGGGGTCTTTATGATCAGTCTTTATTTCTCTCTCTCACACACGCGTACATACACACATTAGTCTTAGTCCTACAATAAATATCCCTGATAGTTTTTATCATATTCAGTCAATCATATCCTATTTTTGTTTAGTCAAGTTTTAGTCGACAAAAAATCTGGACATTTTAGTCTAGTTAAGTATTTTAGACTAGTTTTAGTCAGGGGGGGGAGGGGGTTGGACCAGAAAGAAATGAAGAATATCAAACCTCATAACAAACCTGATGACTGAAGAATTCCGATTTCCACTTACTTCAGAGGAACCCTTAAGTATTTTAGTCTAGATTTAGTCGAAGCAAACGTAACATACTAGCAATAAGATCTAGTCTAGCCAAGACCATTTTTTCACAAAATAATTATCTTATGTTATATTATCTTTCCACCTGATGTTTTCAGCTAATTATATTTATTTTTAAATATCACTACAACTGCTGCAAGTCCTTTTTTTTAAAACTACAAAACAATCGGAGCAGTAACAAACAATACAGTGTTTTTTTAAACTTTTTTTTTTTTTTTTACATATGAATTTACACACTTTTGTAGGGATACTGTAACTCCTATGGGTCACAATCATTTGCTAACCTATTAGTTTAATGTGTTTGGCAACAATTTAACTATAAAATTAAATAAAACAGAATAGTTCACAACATACTTATGTTAACATGTGGTAACATGGCTATCGTCTCGTCTTAGTCGCAGGAAAAAAAGTCGTCAACAAATAGTTTTCGTTATTATTTCCATTGGCGAAATAAACACTATACACACACACTATACACAAACACACACACACGCACACTATATATACAGTACAGACCAAAAGTTTGGACGCACCTTCTCATTCAAAGAGGTTGAATTTGTATTATGGCAAGAAAAAAGCAGCTAAGTGAAGAAAAAAAACGAGTGGCCATCATTACTTTAAGAAATGAAGGTCAGTCAGTCCAAAAAATTGGGAAAACTTTGAAAGTGTCCCCAAGTGCAGTCACAAAAACCATCAAGCGCTACAAAGAAACTGTCTCACATGCGGACCACCCCAGGAAAGGAAGACCAAGAGTCACCTCTGCTGCGGAGGATAAGTTCATCCGAGTCACCAGCCTCAGAAATCGCAGGTTAACAGCAGCTCAGATCAGAGAGCAGGTCAATGCCACACAGAGTTCTAGCAGCAGACACATCTCTAGAACAACTGTTAAGAGGAGACTGTGTGAATCAGTCCTTCATGGTAGAATATCTGCTAGGAAACCACTGCTAAGGACAAGCAACAAGCAGAAGAGACTTGTTTTGGGCTAAAGAACACAATAAAGAACACAATAAAGAAAACTCTTTAAATGAGAAGGTGTGTCCAAACTTTTGGTCTGTACTGTACACACACACTATACACACATACATACACACACACGCACAACCACACACAGAGAGAGAGAGAGATGAAGAGGGCATGATGGAGAGGTACAGGATCAGATCACTACAGTAACCCTTACTGGACCTGCATGGGGCAACAACCAAGCACCAAAATAAAAATAAAACACAATTTAATTAAAACACCCTACTGCACGCTAATGAGCTCATCTCCAAGCCATCTCTAGTCTAACAAAACATTCTCCTATTTCAAGCGGTCTTGCCGTTCGATGTGAAAAACCCCACAGCTCTGAAATATTAACTGCGTTATTTATATAACACGATTTTCTCACTCCCTTAAATGAGACATAACTTGTAGTGTAATGGAGCGGATCCTGAGCCCTGAGGATCGCCACCCTGCCTCGCGCGAGAAAGGAGAACGGCTCGAACTCATTCCCGAAGTAAAGCGGTTTTGTCGTCCCGCAGCAGCACGCGTCATCCGATAGCTCTGATATGGTGTCTGACCTGTGTGTGACCCGCGCGCATGAAAGGTACGTGGGTGAGGGAGCAAAAAACAAAAAAAAAACCCCCCGCTGCTAATAGGTTTCACATAAAAAAATAATAATAAAAACACTTTTAATACTCTGAATTCTTTATTGTGTATCTCTGGCAGCCTCGTACAGAGAGCAGACGTAATGGGACTGGTATCCTGAAGGAAAGATCAAATCAGACTGCGCATTTTGCTGGAAGGGTTTGAGACACGGCTCGATACAGGTGCATTGTGGGTAATTCTAATCCTCAAGTTGATTTCCTGGAAGTTTTATTGTGTTCGAAATGCAATCGGGCTTCTCAAAATCCAGCACGATTCCTCACAATCAGTTCTCGCAAGGCAGGGCGAGTAAAAAGCCGACGATGAGCCGTGCTGTAATAAACCCGCGCAGACGCTAAAGCCGGTTTAAGACCGGTTGATTGCCACACTGTACGAGATGATCCTGACAAAATCTCGTACAAATTCCTCATTATATAATGAAGATCCTCTAACAATAGATCTGCGATTCAGGAAAATGATTCGTCAATCAGCACGATCTGTTATGTTACGCCTGGAGAAAACCTAATTTTAAAAGCACAAAGAAGTGGAATTTAAAGCTGGGTAAAAGCGAACACCGGGGAATAGACGGCCGTTAATCATTCTGCTTTAGATAAAAAGAATATTATGCATGAGTGGGAGCTCGTATGACGTGCTGAGCATCTCAGTGTGTAACGTTCTTCTGCTCAAATCTGAGTCGCTACATTAACATTCACTTCTTGTTTTTTTTTTTTTCTCATCATCTTCATTTGGATAAGCAATGTAGCAATAGTAACACAAAGTGTAAAATATATACACTGTATGGGAAAAAGTTTGTGTGTGCCTGATCATAAAGTTCACACACACATGGTCTGCTTTCTTTCCTGGTTTGATGTGGAGAAATATCCAAGCGAACCAAAACGCATCCCTAAGAAGTCACGTGATGACGTCCTCTCCACCATTTGTTTAAGGGAATTTTCAATTTTGCCAAGATTGATCTATACCATGCACAGGAACGACTGCTCCCCTCCACTGCTCACTGCCCGATACAGCGGGTGGCAGTAAAAAAAAAAAAAAAAAAAAAAAAACAGAATAAGGAAGTTATCCTTCATGCTATGTCTAATATTACTGATATCTCAGGAGCGACGCATTTTCTACTTTACCAGCTATGGCTGGAGAGGTCAGAGGGTGAAATTAGCACGTGCTACATGCACACAGATATCAGAGGAAACAGACTGCACTCATGACATCGCAGTCGACTTCAGTTCTCAGGTACGATTACCTTCCATATCCGAGTCGATCCGTGCCCGAGTACTCTCCATTGTACTTTGCCTTGTGCTCTTACTGACCAAAATGAACCACTGAGGATCTGAGGATCAGGGTCTGAGCCCCTTCGTCGATGGTTGCCACGCCCCATACCACCCAGTACACACTGCATGCAGTACTGGTCTCAAACCCGGTCCGAAAATAGAAGGGTTGAGATTGGAATGGCATTCGGCGTAAAACCTGTGCCATGTTGTGTACGGATCGGATTGTCTGCGTTGGCAATCCCTTGAGGGCATCCTGAAGTGAGTCAAATCTGATTTTTTTAAAATAAATGTGCCACAGACAGGATTTTTTCACTTTCATATGTGGTCCTAGATCAGATACACGCTCACATGACTTGTGCAGATCAGAATTCCTTTTCCTTTTTTTTGCTTTCTCTGCATGAACGTGGGCCGCTCGCTAACGTCGTGCAGAACCAGCAGCGCTGGAATTTCATAGCAGCGTCAACACGCATTTTGATGGCTTGAGCAAAGACGCATCGATGTGCGCACACATGTTGTTTCAAAGGACCAACACGTCCACATTAGAGTCAGATAAATTTCACTTGTTTTGAGTTATGAATGAGAACCGTCGTGAAATGCAAATCCATTCTGACAAAAAGAAGTGAACACTGCGGCTTGTGATATGAACATTAAAAGACTTAAAATAAATCTGTAATGCTACAGCAAACAGAAGTGTCTGCATACTTTTGGCCACAAATTTTCAGTTTCATCGACCCCAGACTTCAGCTCATGATTAAAGAATTATTGGAAAATGTTAAATTTTTGTCTGTAACATTAAAAACAAGTACTGCATAAACTCAGCTTTATTCTTCAGGTCAGCAGAGAAGACCAAAGTCAAAGCCACCACACACACAAGCAAGTGCAACACACTTGTATTCAAATTGCCCTCTATATAATAATGTGTGCACTGTATGTACAGGTGAAATTCATCAGAAAATACCGTCATTTTGGTTAAGTTCCTGTCTGTAACCCGAGGCTTTGTTTCTTCACACATTGCTATACATTTGACTCATGAAAAACGGCCTACTAGTGAAATGTGAGCTACCCGAGCCGCACGAGCCAAAGCTTGGATTAAATTAATCACTGGATCAGTCACTTACGTTGCTGTTTATAGAGCACTCGTACTGCCCAGCTGCATAATTGGTACTCCATATGGTCAGAGATCATGCCAAACCATGCTGCCGCACGCAGGACTCAGGAAGAAGCCCCGGAGCAGTCAGATGGACGCGGCAGATCACCAAAGACTGCGCGGCTACAGGAGCTGACTTGGTCATTACCGATGCTGTATCCTCTCATTAATCTCGCCATTAATTAAAGCTTGAGCACAATGCCACGTGGACTATTAAAAATGGTGTGTCACGACTTCGGCTCGGTTCTTGCGGCTTTTGCTCCATATATACGCACGCGGCTGCTTGCACGCAAAGGGAAAGCCGCGGCGGTGATGGCGGCACGTGACTGCAGATGAAAAAAAACACACGCACCGGGCTCGGCTAAGGGATAAGGACGAGGGCCAACCTGCGCCTCTCGTCTGTTTCGACTTCCCCAAATGAATAGAAAAACAACAAGTAAAAGCAACAAATGAATACAATTTTTTTTAAATCTGAGAAGACAGAAGTGCATATGCACACCAAAAAAAAAAAAAAAAGAAAAAGAAAGTTGTCCTTAGTGAGTCATAGGTTTTCAGAAAGGATATGACAGACACGGGCAGTTCCACAGGAAGACTGAGTGACATACATACACTAAACATGCAACAACACATGCGTGCATTTAACCAGGGGAAAACCGTATGTACAGTGTCTAATCCCCAACAAACGACACATGGCTGCTGACTCATAACTAAAATGTCAGGCTGCATGGAAACACTCAGCACTCGTACACAGCTCAACTCAAGCACATCTTTCTATATTTATCAATGAAAAGCACAGATCTCCTTCAGTTATAAACTGCTTCACATGTTCCTGTTGTTTGTTTGCTTTTAACCTTTATTATTTATGATGTAGGAGTCTTGGAACAAATGATCCTGTGATATCCGGTCACGGGTTGCACCTGCCATGTTTCATTTCGGTCACAAAAAAGGGTTTATTTGTGTCAGATTTACATTTTGTATTTATTAAAAACAACATCACATGGCACGTTTCCTCCATACATAGTGCAATAAAGCTGAATATGAAAATGTTACCGTGGCATCAGTTATGCACACTCGTATGGCGCCGAGGTCAGAGTACCGAGCGATCTGATTGGATGATAATGACGTGCTGATAATAGACGATAACAGCACTGGGATGTTACACTACATGAATACATCACTCCGCATCCCGGATGTTTTAGGTACACTAACTCTATGTCGAGCAGCTGCCTGACAAAACCCACAATCAAAACCAGTCAGGAATCACTTTGAGCAAGAAAATAATCGTACTTCTGATCATCTTATGTCAGCTTAAACAACTGCGTCCAAATATTTCTGATTTGTCTCAACTACGCGTGAATTCCTACTTAATTGTATGGCTACAGAGACGAGTAGCTACTATAAACACAAGCTTGAATCTTGGTGTGTGGGACGAGACACTGCACAGCTTACTGTACATTGTAAAGCGCACTAGCTTTCCATTTAACACTGTTTGAGATTTAACCTCTGAGCGAGCTGATATTCTCAAGTGCAAAACGCTGGATCAATAGCAGGTATCCGTAGCGAAAAGGTTTCGTCCTCTAAGCTACGATGCTACCGTGGAAATGAATTGGAAAAGAATTTTACACTGCCGTAAACTGACGTCCTTCTTCCAGAACATCAAAAAGATGACGGTATGTACATTAACCTTTAATCTTACGTTATTAAAACAAACAAACATTCTTTATTTCTTGTGTTCTATATACTGTAGATGGACAATAGAAGATCTGATGTGAGTGCTTAAGGAGGAAGTAAATATTTTCTTCACCCTTCTTATTGAAACGTGTGTCTTTACAGGTCTATACACATTTCGACTTGCTCCTACACATTTCCATAATCTTTAATTTTGTGAAGCTGCTTTGAGACAATGATCGGTGTTAAAAGCGCTATATAAATAAATTTAACTAACTGAAGTGGAAATGTACAAAGAAACGTACAGGACCGTCCACCGCCTCCATGTTTTATACATAGTACAAGTCATGATTTAAAAACTCTTCATAATCTGCTGATGTCTACGACTGCATCATCACAGCCATGCTGATATTCATCTCGATGGCGCTCCCTCTCCTGTGATATTGCATCACGGCTAGTTTGTTATGTCTAATGTCAGGAAATAATACCATGCTGGAACGATGGGCATATCGACGTTAACCTGTGATTCGGACAGAGGCGCAGCTTTCGATAACGCATCGACCCTTTCGGTCCTATCAGAATTGAGCAATCAGTGCGGCTGTGGTACGAGATAACACAAGTTCCCGTATTCACAACATACAGACTCCTCGCTAGTTCATTACTAATACATGTTTCCCTTTTTTTGCTTCAAGTATGACTAATATTTGAAACGCTGACCGAAATAAGGCAAAAAAATAATATATATATATATATATACTTCTAAAGCAACGCTGGCTGAAATTCAAGGGAACCAGCCACAAAGTGAAATCAGAGGGAAAATCCTTAATGGTGTTGTACTGGTCCAAGATGTACAGTACTAAAGGTGATATCATCATCCTGTTTCTTGTTCTACTCATCACTGTGGATAAAACCTTAAGGAAACTCACCCAGTACGGGGGAGAAAATGGCAATGTACACAGATCTGAGGTGGGAATCGAACCCTCGACCCTCTAAACTAATGTTAGAGTTCACCTGGGTTTTAGAGGTTACCGCTACATGTTTCAAACCTTTTTAGCTGATTAACGCTTTACGTTTAATCTCAATATATCTAGTTCAGTCACTTACTTCAACAGACATTTGAAACACTACTTTTCATTCCAGAAGACACAGATATAATTAAACAGAACGCTCCAGGGTTTTCACTCCTCGTGAATCCCACCTTAAGGTGATCATTCCCGTTCAGGCAAACTACTCCGATTATCTCTACAGTAACTAGTGCGCGTATTTATAGACACACTGAAATGAATCGACACACGAGACAGCGCCGCGTGAAAACTTGTTCTCGCATCATCAGATTTGAACAGTGATTTCAGTTCCACAGAATCTGCTGATCAAATCTGCGCTGATCAAAGACCTGCTCGGTTGCTGTTGCTTCTCTTCTGCGCAAAAAAAAAAAAAACGAAAGTTCTGAATAATCAAGTCACCCACGTTTTCTGCTTACAGAACGCACCCATGTACAGAGAAGGAGGAGAAAAAAATAATCCTCACTGCATGAGCGCATGCATGTAACTGCGTTCTGGATTCATCTTGAACGACCGGAGCCTGTATGACGCACGTAGGATCCAAGAATTCGGTCACATAAGCGGTTGGCACGCGCCAACCTGCGACATCCGCCAACACCTCTTAATTTTAACGTATAACTTTTCACTTCTCCGCTCATCACTGGTAGTCATGTTGCTGACACCCGTCATCTGCTCCGAGTCCTCGTCTTCAGTTCCGTGCTGCATGATGACGTGAATGACAGCTCCTTTTTTTTTTATTATTATTATTTTGTTTCATCTGTTTGGCAAAATACAGTAATGCATCTGTTCTGTGCATCTTGTTGTGCAAACTCAACAGTTATTTCGGGTCAAAAATAAACACTTGACTTCTATCGGCAACAGCGCTCGAGTCACACTGAATCCCTACAGGACGGTAATTAGGACGGAGCGCGTGCGCTCTGCGGCTGGTGGCCTTCAGGCACAAAGTGAGCTCCTTGAGAAGTAATTAAACAGGAGGAAACGGTGTGTGTGTGTGTGTGTGTGTGTGTGTGTGTGTGTGTGTGTGTGTGTGTGTGTGTGTGTGTGCTTTGCTTCTGCCTTTTCAGCCGTGCGTCCTGAGCTTTGAATCAGCTGCTAAGTCTTCAGCCTGCTCTTCATTCCTTTTTTCTTATAAATACACACACCATCACTGTACGTCTCAGGGTGGCACAGTGGTGCAGCAGGTACAGCTGCCACATCACAGCTCCAGAGTTTCTGATCTGATAGTAAACTCCACTTACTGTCCATGTGGAGCTCACTCCCTGTCTCACTCTCTGTCTCACTCTCTGTCTCACTCTCTGTCTCACTCTCTGTCTCACTCTCTGTCTCACTCTCTGTCTCACTCTCTGTCTCACTCTCTGTCTGTGTTTCCTCAGTTCTCCCAAAAACTTTTAGTTTTTAGGCCCTAGTTGTGTGATCCGGAGATGCACGGAGACCCGATCCGTGGTGTGTTCCCGCCTCATTCCCTGTGTTCCGATGTAAAGCAGAATGAACGAATTAACGTTCCAGATTTTATCATTTATAATGATGTGTCTGAAAACTGGTTCTTGCTGAACGTTTCATTTCCTCTCATAATAGAGAAAGAATCGCGAAAAAAAGACAGCGCCGCACGACTAAATTGCGAGCGCATTTATTTTCGGACTAGCCTGAACTGCAGAGATGTGACTGCGAGACGTGCCTGCCGCCGGTCCCCGAAGGAAATGCGCACAATTTCCGTCGGAGCTTCACGTCTCACGCAGACCTGTGACCTTTCAGGGGTCATTAGTCCCCTCTGAGCGTGAGCTCGCTTACTGTGCAACCTGAGTGCACGTGTCAGACAGCCTGCATTCTGTGTGCGTGTGTGTGTGTGTGTGTGTGTGTGTGTGTGTGTGTGTGTGTGTGTGTGTGTGTGTGTGTGTGTGTTATCAGGTGGTGCTGGTTTGCTTTACCTCGTCAGGCGCTGTGGTTGAGGGCGCTCCCCGAACTTCCTGTAACGAGAGGACAAGAGAAATAAAGCGTGAGAGACACCCAAAAGTGATACCTAAACCGCAAAATAAACAAACACAAACAACGATATTCAGTTGTGAGGAAAACACCTGAGAAACCGCTCGAGTCCTGGAGCACATCTGCGTGCAGAACAAACAAACGTAACCGACGCACGTAATCTTAAACAATCCTGATCGTGACTGGCGTATACACACGCACGCACGCGCAGGCTACACACACGCTACAGCTGTTATAGTGACCTTGGGACCATCTGGTCACGTGACTGTGTATAAACACTAACAGGTGGCTCTGACTGCTCAATCCTCTCATCGCTGTTGCACAGACGGCGGCGCTGCCAAGCGCTCGTCCGCTCGCCAAGCGGGCCGTGCCAGATCTCGCATCTCAATATGGCTGCTGACTCGCTTTGGGCTTCTTCTCGCATCAGGAAGTGACATCATAAAACATGCAGTGGGATTCGGACATGCCGAGAGATTTATGACTTGTGACGATAAGCAGCTCCGACATGGAGAATCTCAAACGCTGGAGGAGGATCCAAGTTTGGACGTGTCTGACCTGGGAACAGGAAACATTTTCTCCTGAATGGAGAACAAATCGGACTTTTCCCTCCCATCATAAAGTCATCTTTTTTTTTCCCCCCAACTGTATTGCTTATTTCTGACATCTGAACTAATCTGGCCAATTTGAAAAATGTAATAGACACACGCAGGCCAGGAACACTTGTACCCCTAGTACCTAAAAATCAGCCAATCAGACGGCAGCAGCACAGAGCGTGCAATTATACGGATGCAGCTAATGCGCTTCTGTTCACATCAAACAGGGACGCGGGTGGGAAACGGGATCTCCGTGACTTTGAGCGCTTCCCAAATCATTGGATCATCACACAACCACACACACATACAACAGTGTGTAAAGTTTACACAGTACGGTGCGAAAAACCTCCAGCGAGCAGCTGATCAGTGGGCTGAAACGCCTTTCTGATGAGAGATAAGAGGAGAGTGGTTCAAACCGAGAGGAAGGGTGTGGTAAAAGTAATACCCGTCTTTACAACTACTGTATGTTGAGGGGGAAAGTCTCGCCGAACGCAACAAGGCGCGTCTCCAAGCAGAAGCTCTGAAAGGGCTCGAAACCGCGTCAACAGGAATCTGAGGTTACGGTCAGCGCCGAAACTCACTGAATCTGGACAGTTGAGGCAAGAAAAAACAATTATAATAAAGAGGTAATGAAAATCTGACAAATAAAAAAAAAAATAGTTGCATTGTGTGAACAAAGCATTTATTCCTTTAACCAGCAAGATCTAGACTAATAATACTAAAGTAGTAATAATCAGTAGTACTAATTTCGTCTAGCTTTAATGAGTCCTGGGCGATTCACTCCATTAATACAGTTTATTCAGATTAAAAGTGCCCGCCTTATCATCCGGAGAACGCGAGCTCGATTCCCGGGTGAGCTGATCGGCCGAGCTCTCTCAGAGGGGAGGGATGAGAGGTACTCAGTGCTCCCACATTAATCACGGCTCTACGGCCAATCAGGGGCGTCTGTGAGCTCGAGCAAGCGGAAGGAGCGGATAGCGCTGTCCTCCGATATCTGAAGAAATATTCAGTGATATGGAATTTGTACAGGTGTGCAAAAAGTAATTTTTTCAATTTTATTACAAATACAGTTTAGCGTTCCATCATAATTCCTGTCTATAATAGTGAATGTCATTCCTGACTTCAACATGTCTGATGAGAAGGAAAAACTCAGATTTGGGTTGGCTTCTGTTGCAGTGGTACTTTAGGTCATGAACGACATGCTACTCGTTTACTTTGTCGAGAAAGAATCGTTCACCGAGTTTTACCAAAAAATAAAAAATAAATAAAAAAAATCCAGTAACAGTGCCATCACTACAAAATGAATATTATCATATTTTTTCATTTTATTGTTACAAAAAATAAATAAATAACTAAATAAATAAAAAACAGGTTTGCACTTGTATCACTTCACTGTGCTGAAAACGTCCCGGACGAGGAGTTTTGCATACAGTTACAGCACTACAATTAGAGCTGCACAGTCTAACCGCGCTACACACTACAACAGTCCAACATGTGGATGTGTGAAAAGCAGCAGCGGAAATCCCCAGACAGCGAAACCCCTTTACCTCAGCACGACTGTAATATTTCATGAAGGCAAAACCTTGGCCTAGATATACAGTACTTTGACGTGACTAAATCCTGAAGGCACAGATTATCAAAGTTAAGTAATTTATAGGAAACGCTGTCATAACTGTAGTCATATTGCAAACAGCCCACGTATGACATCACCTGTTTGAAAAAAAAAAAAAAAGTAGATTTGTGAGGTTTGTCTCGTAACCATGTTTGTAAAACCTCTTAGACATACAGTACGTGTTCATCATTCGATGTGACAAATGTCATCCAGGGGACTGCGCTACTACTCGCGTATACCTTTTTACAAAAGCCGCGCTGAGAGCTGCGCTATCCGTCACACTTCCGCCTGCACAAGCAGATTTTTTTTGTTGTTGTTGTTGTTGTTGAGTTATTACTATCAACCCGTGTAATTATTATATTGTCCCGTACTCTTCACGCTATTCGTACTTCATTTATGGTATAAATACCGAACATCTGTATGACGGTATCCGCTGGTGACGCTGTAATCTGGACCTGTGAGGCCGTACTTAGAGCAACCTTGACTAGTGAGACGTGGTGTGTGTCTGTAAGACAGAAGGAGACTCTGGAGGATTTAAAATAGAAAAGAGAGGGGGAAAGAAATCAATGGCTGAATCTTCCCGGGCTGCAGGGACTCAGACAGACAGTCTGAGGGTCATGATGAGAAGCTGTAGAAGAGAGGGACAAAGGCACTGGAGTAGGAGGGAGGATCGGGCATGCATGGAGGAGAATAAGAGCGAGATAAGAGAGGAGGGGGAAAAAAAAGAGGCAATTAAAGAGAAAAAAAAGCAGAAGAGAACGAAGCCAGACTGAGAGCAAAGAAGATTGTGAGAGAGGGTAGGATGAGGGAGTGAGAGGGAGACGGAAGAAGGACAATGTGTGTTAGATGGTGTGTAAGTAGAATAATTATAGAGCCAGAGATCAATACGGTTCCCACAGTGAAACACTGATGTTTGAGTGGATAATGGATTCCAGCCTGTTCCAGACAAACGCTGATGCCCGCATTCAGCCCTCGGAATTGTAACACGGAGAGACGAGACAAAACCAACGACGGCCCAAAGTGAGACGTGCGCAACACACAAGTGTGTCCAAAATCTGAAAAAAAAAAAAAAAAAAAAAACATGCACATGGATAGAAATCGTAAAATGTATTCTCTGAGCTCCATTGTGTTTGTGCTTCGATTGAGTTACTGCAGATAGAGAAGAAGAGGAGCACAGTTTTTTCTTTTTGCCCAAATATTTTAAGAAAAAGATTCCTGTTCTCGGACATTGAACCAAACATCAATAAATCGGATTCCTCAAGATATCACAGGGAAGCTAATCTGAGCGACAAATATCATGGAAAAATACTGCTACTCATGCTAAATCATACTATGATTTTTTATGGATTATCCAAACACACACACATATACATGTATACACACAGCCACGGTATACAATACTGGAAAATAAAAAAGAGAAGGAAAAAAAAAAAAAGAAGAAGTTGAGCAATCCCACTTTTCTTCATAATTAATTAAATATTAAATTAAGTTAAAATAAATGATGTAGAATAAATTAAAGAAATGGGAACAGGTGTTTTGATGTGACAGACTGCAAAGTGCCTAAAGATCAAACAACCTAAAAGTTGGTTGTTTATGTAACAACCTCAGCAGCAACCTCATTTCCCCTCTCCTCTGTTCAATCCTCTCAGCATTCAGCATCAGTGGTATACTAATCTCCATCCTGATCGTCTGCACACGTTTCTCACTGGTTCAAGCCTTACATTACTTTAATTATTGAAATGATTCATAGATCACTGTGTGTATGAACAAACAAAAAACATTCCTTTGAAACTCATCAGGTACAGGGACCGGACTGACAAAATTAGAGCAAAAAAAAAAAAAAACTAATCCTCAAGACTACATAAAAAATTTAAGAAGGTCTTGCTCTTTAGAAGCAGAATATGAAGAAATGAGGGGGGGGGGGGGACATACTTTTGCACAGTACTGTGTACACATGCAATAATTCTCAAAAAGGCAGCTACTATAATCTGCTACAGTAATGAGGGACTTTAGTAAATGTCTTAAAAGAATAGTCAAGAAAAAAGACTGAGTTTTTACATTAGGAGCTGTGCTTAAACCAAAAAGACACACACACAAGAAAAGCAGAGCGGCTGAGCTGAGGTAAATTGTAATTACTGCATGTTAGCATCTTTTTAAAAAGTGTGACAGAAAAAAAGGCGTGCACCCTGTTACCACATGGAGTACCATGAAAGATCTTAAAAACAGGAAAATGTCGAGGGGGGGGGTGAAGAAAAATATGTTTCCTTTTCTTCTTCTAGTGAGATTTTCACTTGTATTTAGAGAAATTGTTTGCTGGTACATTTGCGCTCGCGTGCCAAACAGTCTTTTCCTCTCCTGTCCACACAGACACACACATACAGATTAGAAAGTGTCACCAAAAAAAAAAAAAGGAGTGAAACGATGGCAGCCGGGGCCATTTCCTGTTAGTTGAGCGAGATCATATGGTGGAGCGGTCCTGTCTGTCTCACATTTGTTCAAAGAAAAAGAAAAGAAAAAAAAAATTTAAGCCCTCACAATTATCCTGCAGGAAATTTAATTCTTAGCGCAGATATCAGGGAGAGAGCAGCCAGCACATGGTGTTCCTAAAGATCTCACATCTCAGGAGGGAACACCAGGGAGAATTCAGTCACACTCTCTCGGCACAAAGGCCACGGCGGTAATGAATGTAACTGCAAGGAAAGTTGAGAGGGAAAGGGGGAGAAAAGGGAAAACAAAACATAAGGCGAGATGAATGGCAGCTGGCGACATTTCCCCCGGTGAACACTTATGAGACGAGCTCAATAGAGGAAAAGGAAGTTCTGTCGGAATTGTGTTTTAATCTGTTTTTCTGCACATTATCAATTTTTTTGCTTCCTTCCCTCCGGTCCTACTTTATCCCGTAGCGCTGAGAGGTAAAAATCCCAGTCACACAGTCGGCCTGCGACATCCCAGACAACTTAATAAGGATTTAGTAGCTTGTTTTTACCCTGCGTGACTGGTTAAATGCTTTTTTAAAGTTAAAGCTGCTATATTTATTATTGATTTCGTGTAGATGTGATTGGGCTCGACTGGTCACTGAAATTAAATGGGTTTAATCGAATCCGAACCTCAGAAACTCATTCAAGTCAGCCTAGAACACATTTTAACTGAGGATAAATTTAATGGATTACAAAGCAATAAATTATAATTAGTGAACGCTCCGACAGCAGAAAGTTCAGGAAGACCATAAGAAATAAAAACATTAAAGAGTTCAACTGATTCAGTGTGAATTTTGCACTTCATGCCTCAGCACACTGACTCCAAAATCTTTTTTTTTTTTCCCTGTTAATTTTTAATTCAGATATGTTTGCACATGAGATGGTAAAATGTTCCTCTATAATCCTAAGAGTGGCATGCTCTCAAGTATTCACACAGCACAGCATCCTGAGTGGTCGGAGCAAATTATTTTCACCAACTTTGTTTAGGATTGTAACCAATCCTTGACTTAGGAACATTCGAATTGCAAATTTCTGCAAATACAAACGAACCTCGGATCTAAAAACATTCATATATTCGTAGATGCGAACAAATTTCTGTACATTTTTAGTACAAAATATAGACACTGCAGTGCACCAGATACCAATATTTGCAACTATATACAATATTTTCAGCATGTAAGTAAATGTATAAAAATGTCCAAAGTCTGGTACATTATAGTGTACGTGTGCGGGAGAAATGAGTCGACCTCATCGGTTTCAACAGACCACTTCGGGAGCACGATGATGGAAAACGGCTGTCCTGTGAAGCTGTCCCGATGGTGTATAATCCTAATTTCTGAAAATCCTCAATGTTTACAGTCCAAAACTGCTCTGAGAAAAAATGGCGTCCGTTCACCATGTAGCATTATCCTCCCGTGGTCAGCTGACCTTGTTTAAAGGGAACCCAGGGTGTCTCCGGGATTCCCCTCGCAATTTGTAAGAGTATAATAATCAAAACACCAAACTTTTTTTATTTATGCTTTACGTTCTTCACTTATGAACAAATCTGACTTACGAATGTGCTCCCAGTACAGAACTCGTTCGTACTGTACTTACAAAATCCCAACGCGAATCAAATCGGCAGCTAGGTATAATCATGATAGTTTCGGGTGGTCCGTGGTGATTCCCATCCATACAAGAACTTTACATTCATGAAATAAAACTCTACTGAGATTTTCTAAGATCCATTAAAATGGACAATGTCCAAGAAAAATACAAAGTGGTGTCCCTGCTTAGGTTTTGGACATGTATACGTTTTGCGATGTTTCCATTTGTGATAATCACATCCGCGACAGGAGAATAACCGCGTCCGAGTCTTTTTGATGTAACCCGTATCCACTCCTGCTGGAGGTAAGCGGATATACAGTACAAGCCGAGGTCATTACACCAACATGAACTTTAGAGTCGTTATGGGTGTTGACGAACTCGGAGGCTATATTAAGTGTTAATAGGGGTTTCCCTCCATCTTTTCCAAAAGGAAGCCAGAGTGATGTAATGCCATCACAAGCCAAAACACTGGCAGGATGAGCATTTCCTATATCGGCACCGAGAGCACATGACATCGGAAATCGATCCTCCGCAGAATCTCGTGACTGGAAAATTACAGAGCTCAATAATTACAAACGGAAATAATTACATCAATCTCCAAGAGGGTGCTGTAAAAGATTTTTTTTATTGGAATTCAAGTATGATGTGATCACAACACTTCACAGTGAGTGTCCCGTTAGCTCCATGCTGTAATCTTTTGGACACACTTTCGAACAACTGCAACTGTGTCATGACTAATTTGTAACAGCGCCGGTTTGAGATGATGTGTTATAGTACCAGTAAAAAGTTTGCACACGCGTTTGGATTTATTTTTCTACATTTTTGGAGAATACTGGATTTATTTCAAATCTACAAAATAACACGTATGCAATTAGGTCAATAAGTAATGATCACAACAGCAACAGACAAGTGATATTTTAGGATATGAAGGCCAGCTGTTCTGGAATAGCTCTTGCAAGAACAGTGTTATCGAGTGCATTTGCAAAACCCATCAAGCACCATGATGACACTGGCTCTCATGAAGACGTTTACAGGAAAGCAAGACCGAATCTTACCGCTACTGATGAAGAGAAGTTCATTTAGAGTTACCAGCCAGATTAGAGCCGTTATGAAGGCTTTACAGATCATAAGCAGCAGACACATCTCAACTATTAACTAACTGTTCTAAGGAGATTATTGCACATTTTGGTCCAAACTTTTGATTGGTAGTGCATATACATTTACGTTTTGGGCTGAACACAAGAGCTATGATATTAAATCGATTGTGAGATTTATTCTGTTGGTGAATTAAAATCATTAAATTGATGGGTTGTGTTTGAGTCAATTTACACTTTTTCCATTATTTAGGTACACTTCTGCAAATCCTCTCATTTTTGTGAGCTTAGCTCCTCTTCTTTTGAGTTTAATGAGAACTAGTTGGTGCAATACCACCCCCTACTGGACTGGAGCAGAGCAAAACGCGTCATTTAAACACAGCATTCTATATATTAAATAAACACTGTTCGTAGAGTTTACTCCTTCAATACCTGTAATGAAGCTGCTTGAGACCATAAACCGTACTGCTACACAACTGAAAGTCACGATCGAATTTAATCGATAGTTTGAGATTCACATCACACACACAGCTCTACTGAATACAGGGTGCCTACTGAGATTACAGTTCTGCTGAAGTTATACAGAATCTCACTTCCAAAACAATTTAGCAAAAAATTTTAAAAAATTAATAAATAAATAAATAAATAATATATAAAGTGTATTTTGCTGCGCAACAACTACAGGATTGCAATCTGCAGTCTCCAACATCAGTCTAGCAACTTAGTTTAACACACTTCATGCCCATGTGTGTGAGTGCAATTTTATTTATTTATTTATTTTTAAACAATTTCCAACTTCTACCACATTTTTTGACAGTTTTAAAAATAAATGTTCGTAACCAAGGAAACAGATGTCTTAAGTCTTTACTTAATCTTACAAATTTTTTTTTACTAAACTTTACTTAATTGATATAATGCATTAAACAAGCACAGAATAAAACATGACTTGTTAATTCCCATTACACTACAATAATTTGGCCACTTTTATTTTATAAAAGGTACTCATATGTGATATTAAAATCAGCAACACAAAACCCTATGGAGCATCTATAAGACAAGTTATAAGCCTTTTCTGTTTATATATTTAAACAAAAAATTGAAGAAAGAAAAGATTTAAATAATCTTCTCTTCACAGAAAGCACCAGGAGATCAACAATGATGCAGTTTGCTGCACTGTTAAACAGATAGACCTTCTTGTTTATTATTAGGCGTGTATTATATGAGCCATGTGCATTAGCTGTTAGGAAAACACTACAACCAAGAATATAAAGCTAGCATTTGTATCACCGTTGCTCCAGCTACTACTATATCACATGAATCCACCAATCAGATTCAAGAACTCAAGAAATCTCTGATATAAAATGTAAAACTGCAGACAAATTAAATTAAGGCGCAATATGCCTGTAATCTGTTACATAGAACGGGTTGTAAACACTGCAGCTGAGAATGACAGCTAGACTGTTGAATTGATTTGTGATGTTTACTGTATGATTGTCTCAAGCAGTTGAGTCCAATAGTTGGTGGTATTACACCAACCGCGCATAAAGTCATAAGGAGAAGCAGCGATACTCTTTCAAAACACGAGTGTTAGCAGGGACGGATCTGCAGCCACACGGTGTTATCTGGTATCATCCAAACAAGGAGTGGGTTTCCTGTGGAGCTTGGTTCCTCTCAAGGTTTCTTCCTATTACCATCTCAGAGAGTTCTTCCTGGCCACCATCTCCGTCGGCTTGCTCACTGGGGACAATCTTATAATGATTAACTTATAAACACATGTCCTTCACGCATTTCAAATTCCACACATGTACACGAAACCCAGTACACTTTTAGCTGAAATACTTCCGCATTGCATGTCATGGGCTCTACTCAACAGGAAGTCGGTTATTTTTGGGGTTGTTTGCAAAACGCACCAAAGGGGATTTATATTATTGCCACTAAACCGGGCCTATGTGATCAAGACATTGAGGATGTAAAAGCACCGAAAAGCGACTGATACCTTCCAGTCTGATATCATGCTAAGTGAGATCACTTTGAGAGACATCATATTGCGCAAGATCACACTGTAATGTCAGTGATGCTTAGTGATGCCTAGAATTTGGAGGTCTAGACATCAAATTTCCTTTATTCTATAAATATTGCATTCTGGTATTAGTATGTTCCCACTATGTCCGCTGTCTTTCTGGTGCGCCCCGGGTGACGAGTGAGGCAGGGTGCTTGGGCCCGCTCATCGCTGCTTGCAACTATATTTTTCTTTCGATTCTGTTACGCTGATTTGCAGAACTTTATAAATAAAACTGAACTGAAATTGAACCGAGTATTCCCAGAAGACGGAAGCAGGTTGTATTTTCTGCAAAAGCTATGGATCGTTAAACATCTGTAAGTTTACCAACATAAATCAAAAAATATTATGAACTGATTCTGATTTTCAAATTGTTGGGTTGGTCTTTTTTCAAACTAACCCTACTATAATGAATAAACCCAAATAATGATTTAATGCACTGTTTATTTCAACACTTATCCATGACTCATGTCGGCCATAACTCCAGCTTAGGATGGTAAATTAAATCTGTCTTCCAAGAGACTCTGAAATGCAATAGACCTGCTACAAAACAGGAAGATCGCTCGAGGTTTCGATGGTAAAAAAGACACAGAGGGCACTGACTGAAAACTGATGCCAGATGTGACCGTAATGTTAAACGCTGATTTTTAAATAGATATTTATTATTTTATTGACTAATTGACTGAACGCAAAACTTTAATTCCTCCAGAACAGGAAAGTTTAAATAAGGCAAAGGGCCAACAAGTGTGCTTTTACTGTAAATGTGTGTTAGAAAATGAAAAGCGAAGAGATGCACTGCTTTTTTCATTGCTGATTCACTTTTAAAGCTGATTCACTCACTAATGAAGGTTTGCACAATAAAATGTAAAAAAAAAAAAAAAAGCTTTTTCACCCAGACAACACTGATCCTGTTTATTATTATTATTATTGCCTGTCAAACTAAACACTAGCAAAAAGGGGAACTGAAAAAACTTGACCAACTGAAATCTGCAAGCGGAGGGGTGTTGAAAACTCAGTGAGACAAGCATACACACACATACACGATACATAAAACAGCCCATTAAAACTCTAGGCTTGTGTTCGAACACCGATACTCTGACACAGCTTGAGACACATTTCTGAGAAACGCAAAAGCCCAAGGATCGAGTAAAGAATGTTGACCGTGTTATCACGTAAACCGATCTAACCTGGCATTCTCTCTCGATTCGTCTGCTCCATCGCTCCATCACATAATAGCCTGTGGAAGTATACGATTACATTTCAGATATACTCGCTGCAACCATTCGGAAGTTGGTGCGAGAGGCCAAGTTCTTCCTTAATAAAAATTAATAAAAATTTTATATATAGATTTTTTTAAAACCCTCTCTGAAATTCATTCCTTGCTCTCTACACTGAGAACGCATGTACAGAAGACAAAAAATATTTCTAAAGCTACACTTTGACTTTAGCGCGAGTCTCGCTCCCGTGTCCTGCTTTCACCCACACCGCTACCTTTCAAAAAAAAAAAAAATATATATATATATATATATATATATATATATGTCCAGTGGATATGAAGGAAAACATCTGCACCCTCTCTCGTGCACATTTACCCGTCTTTCAACATGCCTATTGCGCACCAGTCTGTGTAGCTTGCCCCGGGAATTAAATCAGCAGCATTATCAAACACAGACAGAGTGGATTTAAAGTAGGGATAGCGTTTCAGGGCCTCGGGGTGGTGGTGTGTGTATGTGTGTGTGTAGGGGGGGGGGGTATTTTTTCCCCACTACTTACACAACTGTCATTACCACTGCTGCATGATGGGAGTACGTAGTGTGAGGCTTAAAGAAAAAAAAAAAAAAGAAAGAAAGAAAAAAGTCAGCGTGGGCAGAGAAAATGTAGCTGATTCTGCATGTGTGTGTGTGTGTGTGTGTGTGTGTCTCTTTGGTGTCAAAGTGTGAATTACACTGTGGTGGTGGGCAGTAAATTAGAAGCATATCCTGCCTGTCAGGTGCCTGCAGGCAGAAAGATAAATTTCTAAGAGCTAACCGCTGTGACTACATTTTCAGCAGTGGCTCATTGAGAAATACCATCTTCCTGATGTCACTCAGCGATACGAGCTCAACCTGCCGCCAGAAGCCGTTCAGCACGTCAGCGGTGTACACACACACACACACACACACACACACACACACACACACACACACACACACACACACACACGCCACCGCACCTAGCGCTCGAACTGAAAACCCCCACAAAACTCTGACTCGATTACAATATTTTTGTTGTTGTTATTAAAATAGGATTCCTGATTAAACACCACCACACAATTATGAACAATACTGTACGATGCGTCTAGGTCTAGGACGCTGTGTGCTTTGCGTAGGACATACTGTTTATTTACAGGGAGTTAGTATAATCATTTAATTGTGGCATAATCTTCATTGCATAACAAAAAAGGGGGAAAAAAAAGGGAAAAAGTTACAGTTGCCTCTGGGATTATAGGCGGCAATTATAAAATTAGGAATTGCATAAAAAAATAATAATAATAAAAGACAACAGCCAAAACGAAACAAAACATTATCTACTCGAACAAGTGGAGAAACAATATGCCTTTATTTTAAAAAAGTTATCTGATTTAAAAAAAAATTGTGTTCTCCTTCAAACAGACTATATACGGTATTTATATTCGCTAAATCCGACACCTTGTGAAACTTGTTCTCACCGTGCAGCAACTTCAGAGCTGCGTGGAGCACAAATATGAGGGAGGGGTGCGCATGCACACTATATTGCCAAAAGTATTCGCTCGCCTGCCCTCATCACATGCATACGAACTTGAGTAATATTTAATTCCTAATCCACAGGGTTTAATATGATGTTGGTCCACCATAGACCGTGCTTTGTGCACTGGAGCGCTGTCATGTTGGACCTGGTGAGGGGTTGTTTTACAGTTTATCAGGAGTTGGGCTCGGCCCTTTACTTCCAGTGGAAGGAACTCCTGATGCTTGAGCATACCGAGCCATTTTAGACAATTTCATACTTTGTGGGAACAGTTTCGCGTTGGCGCCTTCCTGTTCCAAACCGACTGCACACCGGTGCACGAATAAAGACATGGATGAGCGAGTTTGGTGTGGAAGGAGTTGACTGGCCTGCACAGAGTTCTGACCTCAACCCAATAGAACACTTGTGGGATGAATTAGAGTGAAGGCTGCGAGGCAGAAATTCCCATAAACACACCAAGTCCTAAGTCTTGTGGAAAGCCTTCCCAGCAGAGTTGAAGTTGTTATAGCTGCAAAAAGGGCAGGGCCAACGTCATATTAAACCCTATGGACTAAGAATCGGATATTACTCAAGTTCATATGCATGTGAAGGCAGGCGAGTGAATACTTTTGGCAATATAATGTATATTCATTCAATGGGGGTAAAAAATTTTTTTATAAAAATCTTGTTGTCTTGCACAAATCATGTAAATTGCTTAAAAAATTGAAAAATATTAATCCTCTGTGGTCATTTGTCCAGTATTCCAACACATTTCGAAATTCCATCCTTCGTCCAGGACCACAGGACATTGACCTTTGAGGCAGATTCTGTTAGTCCTGTTAGTTATGTTCATTTCCACAAGACTGAATAGTGCAGTTGACCAAAATTACTGTAAACTACCATGTTAAAGCTACACCTAGCAATTACCATAAACGTGATTGATATTTGATATTTTTGTAGATGGCTAAGAGTCGAAAATGTTTCAAGGCTGAGAAAGTCTTAGAGAAATTTTAAAACTGAGTGATTCTTGTGATAACAGTGATAGTGTTTGTGAATTAGGGCTGAGAATCACCAGGGATACGATACTATCATGATACCTGGGCGCTGATCCCATCTGTATTGAGACTCTGTATTTATCACAAATAGGGCTGAAACGATTCCTCGAGTAACTCGAGTACAAAAAATGATAGAGGCAAAATCTTCTGCCTCGAAGCTTCTTTTAATTCATTTTAAAAGCTTGCGTTATGTTTTTGCGCAATTATTTGTTTGGCGTGACACAGAGGCGCTTCCGGATGCAACAAGCCAGTAAACACCGCTGTTTGATTAAGAAAAGTATATTTTACCCAAGTATTTGATTAATCGACTACATTTTTGGTAGAATACTCGATTACTAAAATATTCGATAGCTACAGCCCTAATCACAATTTTATAAACATCCTGATCCAATAAAATGATTTTTTTTTTTGTACTTTGTTACAATCTTGGAAAACAGCGGAATACTGTAATAGTTTAGAGAACCACCCGCAGGATTATAGAGAAAGTGCAAACATTTTACCACCTCAAATGCAAACGAACATAAATAGAAAATATTTCAATTTGGGAGTCAGTGTGGTGATACATTAATTGCGAAAACAAAAGAATCACGATACATAAACGATTCCCCCACATCTCTATAGTGAACATGACGATATCCGAGTCAGATAATGAACGGTACTCGTGCAGTGAGAATGATGTAGATGGCGGCCAGGCTGAAGTCAGAGTCGGACGAAAAACGTCTCAGTCGGCGGCATAATTTGAACGCTTCCCGTTTACTGTAACAAAAGCTGGACTGCAGCTGTCTGATCAGAATCTGCCCGTCAACCAACCCCGATATTTTTCAGCTGTTTGTCAGTGACATGGGGTTTACTCAGATACTGACTGAGACAAACGCATGCCGGCGAAAAGTTGCTGCACTTCGGCCTGATCCCATCTGGCAGAAAGAAAAGGAAACCCATAAAAATGAGAAGCCCTGAACGCTTACTTTGGAATGATTTTGAACACGCCCATCAACAATCAGCCTGAAATCAAACATTACGTATCCCAGCGATGAGTTGACTTCTCTCCTTACGTTGAGAAAAATTCAACACATGAACACAAACGTTCCCGACACAGTGAAGACATTGGTGAAATGGGCGGAGTCTGGTTTCTCTCAGAACCACAACTCTATAGTTTTTCAGTTTCATCCTTTACATGGCATTAATTTAAAAAGCTCCTCCTGAGAGAAACACGGCATCTGAACTTCACTGAGCGTGATTAGGACTCCGGTTGACGGTCGGAGTCGACAACCAAACATTTTATGTCGTGAATAGCATCAGCAGCGTTCCATCACATACTGTAAAAGGGGACCGCACGAAGGAAAAAGCACCTCGGAGCCACTAAACAGATCTGGAGGTGGCTCTGCAATGCTTTGTGGTGGTTATGGGACTCTTTGAAGATCGACTGCGTCACAGGGAAAGTTTCTGCTTTGAACCTGACAGCAGGTCCAGGTCAGCCACAGCATCATAATAAAATCTGAGAATATACATGGAGGAGCAGACCAGGATCACGCTCTACATGTGTCTCTCCAACTTGAGGACACTAGGTTCAAGTAGAACACTGATGCAAGGGTGTGTTTTTATACATATTCTTTTTATTTGTCCTAATCATTCTTAAATCCTGCTCTTGAAATTTAAAGACGGTCTGATGATCCAGCAAAAAACCAACACTTGGACACTACATGAGAGCAAAGCAAAACCAAGACACTCGTGTAGTCACTGAATTATTCTAATCTCACGCTACTTCCAGCAAACCGTTGTTAACCAGCGAGCGCGGTTCAAACAAAACTGTGTCCTCATGAGTTCTCTTATTATTCAATAATCCAAACAGTACACTGGACCAGCTCCACGTAACTCATGTGGTGAATCCCTGCAGGAAGGAGACTTGTTGGTGCGTGCAAGCGCTGCGACACCGTGCCAACGCGCTCACGGAGCCAACGCGTCAGTGCTAAAGGGTGAGCCGTCCCATGCCAGCGTGCCCCCTGTTCCAGAGGAATCCGAACGGCACAAAAGAGACAGACGTGAGGCGAGGATGTGAAGATGGATGAGTGAGTAAAGGGACTCGAGGCACAATTAGGGTGAACTGCTTCTTCCACGCACCGGGTGTCTACGCCAAAATGCGGCGTATGCTTTTTCCCGGGGCTCGCCGCATGCTCATGTGGAAAGGGCTTTTAAGGACAGACGTGCCTCGCTTGTTTTTTGATGATTTTAAAGCCCGGGTCACTTTGTGCCATCTGATGCACAGCCACTCTAGGAATGCGGCTCGACTACAGCTCGTCTTTGCGACCGAACGTCACGGAAGAACAAATATGATGATCCAAAACCGCCGTCATAATTAGAGTGTCCGAATTAAAACCGATGCTGCGGAAATGTTCCGACTTTAATTTGATAGTTTGTCAATTCTGGGAAAAAGATCAGTACGGCGGTGTTCGTCCAACCGGAACGAATACGTCCCGTCCCTGAAGGCGAGTCTGACTCTACATAGTAGCAGCTCATTCACGGCCAACATGGATCGCTGATAGGGTTGGGTATCGTTTGTTTTTTTAATACGATACCAGTTCTAAATCAATACTTTTAAACCTAAAACGTGCCTGAACTGATACTTTCCAACAAAAAAAAAAAAATAATAATAATAACTGCATTTTATTGACAAATATATCTAAAATAAACAACATATTTAAAGTATAAGTATTAAATACAAGTAGATACAAAGTAGTTGGTATTCCTGGTACGCTACAAACCAGCTTCAAATTTCAGCAATTCTTTTGCAGAAATATGACCACCAAAATATCACACCACTCCTGACTTGCTAGCTCCGACTGGGGCCGGACGAACACACACACACACACACAGTCAGATCATGTCTGCAAACAGGGTGCATCACTCGGCTTTCGATTTCCTGTGTGTCCTCAAATGTCTCATTAATTTGGACAGGTTTCCCCCGTTCACACACAGGTGCTGGAAGACATTTGTTGCGGAATCTGAATCCTTTGATGTGGAATACAGTCGCAAGTTTAATTTAAGCGAGTTTAGCTTAGCTAGCTATCACTACCTGCTGCCATCAGAGCAAGTGCAATTACTGCAGCAGTATTCATGCGCGTGGTCTCATTTCCAGAGTAAGTCGGAATATGAAAACAACATGGACACTCGTGTTACTACAAAGATTAGCTGGATCTGTTGTTAAAGAGACAAAGTGTTGTTTAAGATGCCTTAAAGTCATCAGATGTGTTTTCTGTCCGAAAGAGCTTCTGTGACTGGTTTTAAATGTGAGGTTTGGCAGCCGGCTGCTCTCTCCTCAGAACTGCTGACCGTACAAACCTACTCTCATCCATGACTTAGCTGAGCTTTCCAACTCGCGTTCAAGTGCATTTCCTCAATCGATGAATAATTGTAGCATCGAAATATTTGCTCAGATTCGGTTCTAGTACATACCGGTTATACAGGTAGAGGTGACCATATAGGCACCGGAGTTTCTGTACCCAACCATAATCACTGATGCTCACATACTTTTATCACCCGCTTTTTGAGAACTGATCGGAGTTTATACAACATTTCATTCTGACTGAGCACTCTGATTGGATAAGATGCGATCTACAGGTACTGACAATAATGTACTGCAAAATGATGTGCATCCATTGAAGGCATCTTAAACAACACTTTGTCTCCTTAATAACCACTTTAAAGTTGCTCTGACTCGCCTCTAAACCGTCCGCGAGCCTTTATATAAGGCTACAAAGCTAATTAGCATGGCTGAATTCTAAATCACTCTCCAACCTCTATACAAGGGCACTACTTGGTGCAAACATTTCTCCATTTAACACTATCTGGTATTGAACCCAGAAGTTACCGGAGCGGAAATTCCGATAAAGTGGGAATAAGTAGAAAGGCACGCAAAGCACGGAAGGGTGTGTGTAGGCGGAGCAAAGAAACTGTGTAAACAAAAAATAAATAAACAAATAAATAAAAAACAAACAAACAAACCTCAATCTGTTGATGATAAATGCAGTTTGTGGAACTGTTGAACAAAAGCAATATCACACTCGACGTCGTGTGGATGCGCTGGATATAGCACGGCTGTGACACCCACATCTGCGTCACAGCCGTGCTAAATCCAGCAGCAGAACACTCCCTCCTGTGCGATATTGTTTATTTATACGTTATAAAAAGCAGAAATGAGTAACAGATTAATTTTTCTTTCATCACCGTTCTCCATATTTCTACAGTTTGCCAAAATACTGTTTGAAGAGTTTGTTTAGGTTTGTTTAGGTCAGGGGCGTGGTGTAACTCCGATGCTGGCAGATGTTTCAATCAGTCAAGCACTTCAGTGTGTCCTCACTCCGCCTTCCTGTCTCTAAAGAAGACGCAAAACGCAGAGTCATCATATCACGGCTTCCAAACCATTTCATCTGGACTTCAAGCGAGCTTACCGAATTTTCGGGGCCAGTTCCTTTAGCTGCCTATATTTCGAACCGTACCACACCCTCAAGTAAGCAGGAGACATAAAGTGCCCCGTTTTAAGGAGCAAAGGGATTACTGAGATGAGGCACTAATTTCTGCCTTTAAATACCCTGACTAATGACACGAGGGTGGAGCGCATCGGGAAAAGCGAGGCTCGGCATGCCTGGTTCTGCTTCGGCTCGGTCACGCCGGGTCGCCTCGGGCTAGGCACGTATGGTCGAGCCCACAGCACCGGCTCCTCGTTGTCAAGAGGACATTTTAATGACAGGGAAGAGGCAAAGAAAACTCTCGCTCTCACACACTCGCACCACTTCCAACATCAAGCAGCGCGCACGATGTTCCATATGGGTCTTTCTGGAGAGCCGTTTTGCAGTTGGCTGCTCGCCTGAAACAATCATGCATGCACACACATGTACATGAGCACACGCGCGCACACACATACACACCTCTATGTGTTCACGCTCAGGCTGTTCTAGACGAAAAAGGAAACATTCCTTTCGGTGTCTGGCAGCCTTTTCACTAGTTTGCCTTGTGCTACAATAAAAAATTTTTTTTAAAAACACACTCTACTTTTTCTCCTACAGGATGTGAAGCTGTTTGTAAAGTGTATACAGTCTGACCCAATCGCCTGGATGCATTCGCATTTTCCCTTATATGAACTTATTTTTCTTTTCAGACCCAAGAAGGCTTCAAACCGAACAACAGCAGGGAAATTTTTTTTTTTAATCACACAGAACCAGATCCAGATCCAACACCTCTCGACTTTTTCTTTGGGGTCATTTGAAGTCAATGCACCGCACCAAAGGAGGACGATATCTCCTCGGTGCTGATACAATCGTCGGCGTACCTGTATTCAGAGTTTACACTGAAGTGCCATGAAGTCAGAGACCCGTGGGTTTCAGCATTTGCTCAAATTTCTACTTTCAAATCATTTTCTGCCAGACTTTTAGGATGCCCTGTACACATTAAGATTTTCCTGGGTTTAGTGGAGCTGACAAACACATGCAAAACATTGTGACTCAGCCAATAGTTTGGAAACCACCAACGCTCACATCATCACATTATTTACGCATAATTACTGATTTTTGTTCCTAGTTAGCATTCAAGGGACAAAAAATACAAAAGGATTAAAAGAAAATTAAGAGGAAGAAGAAGAAAAAAAAAAACACACACTCTTGCATGTGCAGTCTCTCACGCTCACACACAGTTGATTAGTTATTACTGTTAATTGTATGAAAACATGACACAGATCAGGTGATGACTTGCGTCCAGGTTCAGTGTTGCCCCGACATGTGATGCCGTATCAGCGTTTTATTTTATTTTTCCATGGTTATTAAAAGCAGGCCGATCTCGGTCTCGGGCGTTCCTGACGAATATCTGGAATCGATGCGGGACAGCAAAAGAAGCAGCGCTTTGGCCGCCATGTCTGATCCGCAGGATGATTTGTTATTCTGAAGGGTAATGTTTTGTATTAAATCACAAAAAAAAAAAAAAAAGGAGAACTGGGCCACTTTCTAGTCATCGCTTTCAGCAGTTCATTTCCTTCCCAAAAACCTTCCTCGGCGGCCAAAATTTCTGAGTTATCTTACGGTTTTATTAGTCGCATTTTATTGTGGTTTCTTTTATTATTTGCCTTTTTATGGTGTACTGCTTTCATGTTTATTCCTCTCCCACTTATTTGACCTTATCGTGCAACAGCTGAGACAGCGCTTTTCACTTCGCGTGTGCGTTCTGAATCTTGACACACGGCAATGTACTGTGTGGATACGTGTGATATGCTCGCATTAGACGGCAAAAAAGTTGAGTTATGCAAACTAGAGATTTAAAAAAAAAAAAAAAAAAAAGGGTGCGGCGAGGTACGTGATCGGGTGCACCTGCTCAGATTTGCCACAGCATCAAAATCACGGCTAATAACACTCCTCTCTCACACTCACACACACACACACACACACACACACACACACACACACACACACACACACACACACTTCAATTACTATTCCGCAGCCTCCATCTATAATACTACGAAATTAAAATCCCATAAATCGGTTTCTGAGTGGAGAACAGAAGAAGAAAGCAGTCAGCCATTTTAAAATAAGTCTCCCCTGCCCTTTAGCCCAGTTGTAGTCCTTCGCAAAGACGAAGCAAAGGGGAGGGTAGATGTGAGAGACAGGAGGTGTTACTGTCTGTGTCGCATCCTCACTCACCATCTGCTTTACTACGTGCTGCTGTAAACTAGGCAACAACAAAAACACGCTCTCTCTCTCTCGCTGCAGGTCCTTGATCATCTTCATCTGCGCCTCGCTCTCGGTTCAGAGTTCTGAGATGACGGGGGACGCCGTGAGGGGAGAGTCCCGGCTCTCTTTGATGCTTCTTACAGAAACTCCCTTTCCTACTTCATGGCCAGCTCAGCCTACTGCCTGAACGCATGACGCAATGTAACCCAGATCTCTTCTCCAATATCAGACCCGAAACACGCTCCTATCTTGGTTTTAATTCGTAGCTCTACTGGGGGAAAAAAATATTTTAATACAATTGGAAATCAGCAGCATTGTCAGGAAACAATGAGGTTATAGACACATTAGAATATTAGGTTCTGCGTTAACACAGAACCTAATATTCTGAAATAATCGAAATAAAAACACTGCGTAAACACCTCAGTCTGACCCGATCCAAAATAAATTAGCGTAAGCCTTTTTATAATCCGTTTTATAGTTTTTAAAAAATCCAATATAAACACTCGCTCTGATTGTTTCTGTCTTGTCAGAATAAATATATTCTTTCTGTACTTGTTAACACCGCCTAATGTACCATGACGTGAAGTCACAGATTTTCAGGAGGGAAATTTTGCTTCCAGTGCTGATCTGTAAATTCCATAACAACAAAACTCTCTCTCTCTCTTTGTCTGTCACCTGTCTTTACTTTCATCCACTGAGTCTTCATACGCAGTAAAGCATCGAACCAATCACAGACGAGACGGGCTTCTTATGTGAAGCAGAAGGTGGGATTTATCAGAAAAGACAGGAAGCCAGGAGTGACCTCATAGGTGCTAAAGGAAATACGCTTGTCTTCTGTTATATTTCAGGAGATGAAATGCTTCACAGTGAAAAGAAGCACTTCGTCTTGCACTTTCAAAGACGCGGAGAACTGAACCGATCAAGATATTTACTTAATCTGTACTGAGCGCGGAAGCATTCGCATGGCGCAACAGAACCGCATCTTATTGCATCACGTTATCAGAAATCCCACGTGTTAAAAGCCTTCAAAATCTGTGAGCGAATTATTCTCCAAACGGACTCATTACACAGGCTTACACCAATCTCTTTGAGCATTTGAGTCGATGAAATGTCACAGGTTCTTCATAATCCTATAGGAGATGCACTCTAAACTATTCACACATTGGCGTCCTGTGCGGCAGAAGGGAATTATTTACCAAGTTTGTTTAGAAATAATAATTACTACGGATTATAGAAATACGCAATACGTGCATTTTTTTTTTTTTTTTGGTAATTTTAAGTTGGATGTTAAACTCACGTATTTAAGTCAGTTTGTATTGTTTAAATGCTGAACTTGGGTTTTAAATTAGAAAATAATGCTAGGAGAAATGGATTACATTTAATTACTTGTTTTTGTTAAAGGTTTAAAATTTTATATTGAATCAGAATATTTATAAAATTGTGATACTTTTTTCTCCTAGAATCGCAACATTAATCGAATCAGCACCTAGGTACAGTGATGATATGGTATCGGTGGTGACCGGCGATTCGCAGCCCCTATTACACATGATTGACTGGTACAACGCACAGGAACGAGTGATAGTCAATTAGGTTCCTGACTGTAAAAGGATTTTCGAGCCTCTTCTCCAGACTGAGTTTTTTTTTTTAATTAATTAATAATAATAATAATAATAATAATAATAATAAAAAGCCGTCACCTGATTTTAAAGTTGTGCTGACCTTTTGAGAAACTGGAACAATGAACTGATAAAAAAATAAAATAAAATAAAAAAAATAAAATAAAAAAGGCTGATAAAAAGCAAAAAGAGATTGTCGTGAAGATTTGTAAACAAAGAGAGAGAGCAAGAGAGAAAGAGAGAGAGAGGAATGTCCTTTTTTATCATGACCATGAACCGTGAAGTTTTCCGAAAGCCAGAAAGAAAGCAGGTCACCCAGACCTCGGCGTATAAAGCCTCTGAGGAGATGATCAACCATGTTAAACTCTTCTTGACACCGCGCTGCTACTTGAATATTTATTTCTCTAATACCTGCGGGAGATCAGCGCGAGGTCTGGATGGAGATTTGTTCACGAGAACGAAAAACAGAATTCACAAAAACATTAACTACACATCAAATTCACTAAGTTATGTCTTTATATTGAATATAAATGCGCTTCAGTGATGGCGCGTCGGCCACACGTTTTGAAACGAAAGCTGGAACATGTGGCGGTTGTTATGCTCGGTGTTGTAACGAGCGTCCTGCGCGACGTGCCACTAGAGCTTAGCTTCTCCCTGCGCTCGTCTGTCACGGCGCTAAAGTAAATGTCACTGTTTCCAGTTACTAGGCAAACTCGTATAAACAGCTCTGCAGAAGAAAACCCTGTCGCGTCCTCCAGCGCCAGAGAGCGTCCGCCGTCGCTCGGTCACGCCGCAGCGCCGAGGCCTTCGTCTCCAGCCAACACAAACAACTCATCAGCGAGAGCCGTTTGCTGTCCCACACAATCACACAATGAGCATGTCTCCGCTCTGCACTCTGTCTTGGTCGGGACTTGCTCCGCTTGGGAGGCCCTCGTGTACGCCCGCTCCTGTCTAATGAGTGAACCGTCACTAATCCAAAACACCAATTTCTGATCTGATAAGGAGGGATTTGATTAGGATGTTCAAATAAAACGGTGGTTAAAGGCCAACCTTCCTATCGTCGAAAAATCATTGAGAGCTGAAAGTAAGGGGAAATTTTAAAAACTAAATAAATAAACAAATAAATCAGATCGAGGGGAATCACTTCATGTTTTCTGAATGAAACATCCTAGATGGTTAAAAACCTGCTGACGATGAAGAAAGCAAAGTTCCCTTCGCCGGGCAGTAAACCGAACCAACAGGCTGGAGGGAGAATCAGGAAACTCGGAAAGTAAAAAGGCACTGTAAACAGCGCTCTTCTCACAAGCTTGTGTGCGTGTGTGTTTTTTCTTCTTATCCACAATCGAAGCCAAAGCAAACACATTGTAGGAACTGGGATTTCTGTCCAGTCGCCCCGGTGTTTCATAAAACTGCACTTCCCTGGACTTGAGTCTGCTTTTGGCTGCGTTCGATAAATACATTCTGATCCTCTACGATAAAGCTAACGCTATTCCAAACATACCAAGCTCGCCCAAGTAAACACAGCGCTCTGTCTCGCTTGGCGTGGAGGACCGAGGCCTCAGATTTGGCACGGAGACCGGCTACTTCACGCAGACGTCAGTCGAACATTGATGCGTCGAGAAGAGAATCAATCAATCAAACGCCGGCAGCAGTAGCTGGACACGTTTTTCACAGTTTAACTGGACACGCAAATGTCCATCATCACAGCTGTGAGCGCTAGAGGTCCTGCTCGAATACACAAGAGAAGGGGGAAGAAAAAAAAAAGCATGACGCTCGTGTGGCGAGGGGCCGATATATACGACCGCAAGACATGCTCCTTACATCCTGTATTTCAAATCGTCCCTGACCTGATGACTGGAGAATTTCCTTTTCAAATTCTCATATTAAGACTAACCAAGAAGTTTTCAAAGCCTTTCATGAACTCTGCCTGTAAACGCAGCGTGGCTTCCGTCAAGCTGAAACGAGACGTAGCTGATGCAACTAACAGCTTTATTACACGGTTTCCTTTCTTCCCCCCCTAACAACGAACAACTTTGTCACTGCTGACAAACAAAGTGGCCAAACAAAGAGACATGTCAAACAAAGTGAGAAACAAATTTGTCTCTGATCTTCTAACCTTACATCACTTACCTGTTCTCAGGTAACAAGGTAAGATGGGGGAGGGTAAAGGTCACACTCATGCCTGCCCTCACTCCCTCACCTCACACACACACAACAACAACAAAAAAAAAAACTTAAAATCACTTTTTTTTTCCGCAATTCTCTCTCGTTGTCCGTCTTACCCCATGTCTTTTTCTGTCTCTCTCTCTGCGTGTTTCAGTTTCTCTCGTAAAAGTGAAAGAAGGTGAGGTGTGTTTAAAAGAGCATTTCTCTTTTAAACACACCTCACCTCTCTTTCGCAGGGCCAGACCCCGTCTACACAATGCACGCACACAAAAACGCTACAGAAGGGATAAACTAGCAGCAAAACAGCACACCCTGGAAACAAAAATAACTACAAAGACGACGAGCGTGTTAAATCAAATCGTTAAGTCAAATCCTATTCCCTCGGGCCATGTCGTGCTGGAACAGGTAATTAACACTTTCAGGATTCCGCATGATGCGGAGATTACTCTCCAAAACGGATCAACTTTCACTATTGTGTAAATATCGAATTACACAATATGTGTCTAGAGCTATGACAAAGATCACAGAGAACTCTTTCCACAGGACAGGAACACTTGCACTAATGTTTAACACAGCTCAGAGAATAATGTGTGTCTGTGAAACCCACGCTGGATATCATTATAACCAACATGTGTGTTATAAAACAGCTGAACAAAACCACAAACCAGCACATCGATGGCGACAGAAACTGTTCATACAAGCATGCTGTTGTAGGTCAACTGATGAGCCTAGAGTAAGTATTACACAGGCCCCCCCCACACCATCCTCACACCAACCCTCCTCCTTAAACAAAACAACAACAAAAGAGTCACTATTGTGGCACACTTCGTCTCCCCTGAGCTTTCGCAACCAGGGGAACAGGTGGAAGGACCGACCCCTCGTCTCCTCCCCCCCCCCAAAAAAGGGGGAAAAATGGGCTCAATGGGCAGCCGAACACCCACATCTCCAACCGTTTACACATAAATATCCTGTCTCATGCTAATAAACCTCCTTATGGGCCTTTAATTACACTTATGCCTTCACCCCACCCGCTTTCAAAAGAAAAAAAAAGAGGAAAAAAAATCCTTATATGACCCTTCGCCTTTTACTCGTGTTCAGAGACGGGCCTTGGTGGATAAAATCAGACAGACAGGTGGCCGTTCAGCCAGTTGCTGGCTTCTCTGAGCAAACAGAGGCAGTTCAGGTCTGCTGTGCTGGAAAGCCCCCGTAGTGCTGGCCCCCTCTCGGCTGCGTTACACAGAGAGAGAGAGAGAGAGAGGGACAGAGAGGGAGTGCGAGGGAGGGGGAGAGGGAGAGAGAGAGAGAGCGCGAGTCGGTCACCTACTGAGCTGCCTAAAGGATTATAAAGGGAAGCAAAGAGCTTATTTAAACGAACGCTGTGCAGAAAAGAAAGAGAGACTTTACGTCTGATGCATTAAATGCGACGTGATCTCGGCTTCTTCCATCCCCAAATAACTTAGTCTTATGGGATGCACTAAAATACCAAATAGTGCAACAACCTACCTGCACTTATAAAACGCATAAGTCAATGATTATAGATATGTGTTTTTAGGAAAGTAGAGTATACACTTTAATTCATCTTTTACATATAATATAAAATACATATCAATAAGATATTTTATCTATCCTGTATGTAGTAAAAAAGTGATAACACTCTATAGGCTGTATAGGATGTAGACTGACTTCAAAAAGTGAAACAGGCAGAAGAGATGATGATCTACAGCTACAAATATTGAGAAAATGACTAACATTTCATCAAGCATCACATTAAAGATAAGATTTTATTATTATTATTATTTTAAAAATCCAGATCAGATTTGTGCATCATTAAGCGGTGTGATAATGCTATTATTTTTAACCTAAAAAAAAGTGATAAATATGGCTATTTCAGACAAACAGATTTTATCGTAGGTCATATTTGTAGCTCCAGACGTTATTCGGGAACAAACCTGTGCATACGTTATTTAATAAAGTGAGCATTATAAATGTATATAGTGTTTGCTGCAGAAGTTCTACTGTGGTGAGAAGGCAGACGAAGTGTTGCGAACGTTTCTATAAAACAGAATTCATTCTGATTTCTTAATGTGACTTTAATGTAATAAGGGATGAAATGTGCAAATTGTGTCCTAGGACTATAAATGGAAAGAGGTTATGATATGATGATGAATTTTGTGTGTGGTGATGAGAGTTAGGAGAAGAAACTGATGCATCTCATCTCCAAAGCTGGTACACACCACACTGTGCGGTTTAATGGTGTTAGATGCAATAGATCGAATTGGAGGTTTGATGTTCGGGGTTTGTTGCTGTTTAATGTCCTCAGTTGCACTCGACCTCGAGTCACACACACTGAGAGCAGCAGCAGCAGCGGGCTGTTTGGTAAACAACGCTCAAGCCGAGAGAGAGAGTGCGCACGCACACACTTATATATATATATACACACACACACCAGGTTCCCCTCACACACGTATATCAATTGAAGAAGTAACTTCCACCATCACATACAAAGCTAACAAAAAAATAATAATACAAATACCGCCAATCCGAAGCGAGGGCGCAACCGGAGCCGAGACAAACAAAGCCCCCGAGCTGCACACACACACACACACACAGAGGATGGTGAAATGCTTTCGCCTAAAAAAAAAATACAAAGCTCTTTACACTCATTCACACGTCCGTTCACTATATTTCTGTTCGAAACAATTGTGTTTTTCACTATAAACCACCTTTCTTTCTTCCTTTTTTCTTAACGGCTAACTGTTAGCTGGTTACAGCGCTGGTCCAATACAAATATACAGCCCATAATAATACAGCACAGGGTAGCAACAGTCACTACAGACACGGGACAGGGAGGAAAAAAAACACACGCGCACCACACAGAGAGACAAGCACGCGCGTTATAAAGCCAACGGTTTTAGAGTATGAAACGGAATAACCGTGCGAAACACGACTCAGCTCAGGTGTGTCGCGCGATTCGGTCTCAAATGGAGCTACTTAGTGAAACAGTTTGGCTCCGGTCTGAGCACCAGGCTGCACTGAATCTCGGACTTACCCTGTCACAACAGGCGCCATCTTCCACAAACTCTCACCAAAACTCCAACACTCGCGAGATCCGCTCTCCCACACCGACCAGCCGCCGAGACAAACACAAGCGGACTGGAGATGAAGGGACGAAGGAGACAGAGAGAAAGGGGGCGGGCGGCGAGGTGGGACGGAGGAAGGAGGTGGAGTGGAGGAGAGGAGAGGGGGAGGAACAGAGAGAGAGAGTGAGAGAAAAGGGCAGACGCAACACAACAACAGGCGTGGGAAACTTCTCACTTCTCGCGAGAGTTAGAAAACTCTCACAATAGAGCAGCGTGGACCCGAGCTCGAGTTATCGCGAGAGCCGCCACACCGCGCGCCTCGCCTGGGTGGTTTGGGTTACACCAGGCTGTGGAAGTGCAGCTAGCTCGTTTCTCACAGTGAAGCACCACAATCACTTCAATGTGATCACTCGTGAGAGGTTAAAATCATAACAAGAATCCAGTTTTATAACCATGATCAACTCCTCAATATTTTTCAACACAGTTCCTCATGAAGCATTCACACAGTGTCAATAACCACAGCATCTTTAATGCAAGCTGCTTACATAAACTATATGGACAAAAAAAAAGTATTTGGTCAAACCTGTTACTTATTGAATTCAGGTGTTTAAATCAGGTTCCTTATCTCCGGGCAATCCTAATGCTTCAGCATCCCAAATACTTTTGTCCATGTGGTGCACATCAATATTGCGTTGAATACAATGGAAACAATTCCTTTCCATTAATATATTTTTACTCTATAAAAATTGTCTGTAAAGGCTTTTTTTTTCTTTTCATTTTTTGCTTTGAATTTGTGAAAGGTTTTATGGTTTAATTTCTTGTTTTCTATGGTTTAATTTCTGGTCTCAATGTCTCTTCACATTCACATTTGTGCAGATTATGTGAACTTCACACCATTCTAAACCACTAGACCGCTTAATGAAGTGAATTTAACTTTAGTAGTTGTTCCTGCTCAAGGTTTTGGTGGGTTTGAAGTCCTGTGTACACTGGGCATGAGACAGGAGCCCATTTTACACACCCATTGTGTGTTTTGCGTGAGAGGCACACAGGCGGAACTGTGGCTCGTTATGTGCGGCCCGCCACCGGGATGTTTAAACAACAGTAAACAGTTATCAGCTTGATACAGAGTAGATCTGACATACCCATAGTACATAAGTAGTGCAAATTGAAATTATTTAAGGAATTCAAAGTATAGTTAACAGCACTGGGCTCATTCTAGCAGTAGAAGATAGAGATAAGTTTTTTTTTTTTTTCACAAATCCTGCCTTCTGCATCATGATTGGTTAAAAGATTGGTCTTGTTCATGGTGGTTGAAGCATGGCCCAGGACACAGTCCCAGTGCATGAAGACTGGATCAACTGAAGGCACCAAGCATCTGGAGTAGTTAAGTTAAGGCGAGACTTGAACCCCAGCACTGGAGATGCGAAGCAATCACTCAAACCACTGAGCCACAGTGACACCCCAACACCCCCCCCCCCCCTCGAATGACTTAATAATAAATTACTTTATTTTAAGTAACTGCTCCTGATGAGGATTATGATGGATTCAAAGACTAAAAGAGCATGAGGTGGGATTCAGGACAATGGGAGGAAACTGGAGAATATAGAGGAAACTCTCATAAACAAATGTTGGCAACTGTGATTAGAAATGAGTAAACACATGTACATTAATAGGAACATTAATATGAAATGTTTTCTATATAAATAAAAGTGCTTTCTCGTCTTTTGTATAGAAACAAAGAAGTATGCACGTTTTTTGCACTCAGATATAAAAATGACGGACTAAGCTACAAATTCGAAACGATCTATTAATTCAGAAAAATCCCATGTAAAAAAATGTCATAATCTTCTCCAAACATGCTTGATGGTGCAGCTGTCACTGCGACTAAGCTCTGCTGTGTTTGTTTGGTGCTATGATCCAGTTTTGGAAAATTTACTGGCAGCCTGACTGCTGATTTCAAAACGCCGTTCCTGATAGATATCCACAGGACTCCAATACAGATGGGACACGACCAGGCGCATCAGACATAAATCCTCACGTCTCTGATCTGGAGCTGCATTATTCATTTTTTATTACTTCTCTGTAAGTCTGGCACAGCTAGGAATGGAGGAAGAGGGGAGGAGACGTTGACAGGGATATAGGTTGGAGTGAGAGAGAGTGAAAGTGAGTGCTACGGGAAAAGATAATGAGTGATAGAGAAGTGAAGAGAAACTGGAAATGGATGGAGGTCCCGAGACCCCAAAGTCTGGAAGAAGAGAACCTCAACCCACTGAAACATTTCTTTCCACTCGTTTTCTCTCCGTTTTATTACAATCCGAGGAAGACCTCCAGTCTCTTGCAGTTTTATAGGAAACATAAAATTTCCACAGATGAAACCCGTAAAAGAGCATTGGAGTGCATTTACTACACAGCCACCCCCAAAAAGGAATCTCAAATCCTGCAGCATTTGCATATGTGCAGTTTAGACTTTATTGAAGTATTGTGAATATTTACACGACACATTTTAACATTTCCTCTAAAGGACATCTGGATTTCTGGCCATATTTAAACATAAGAGGTTCATGTGTATTTGTTGGTTTAGCCAGACAACTATCTGAAGAACAACAGTTACTGGTGATGCCATAATAAAAGTAATTTTTACATATTTTACTTTTAAGTGACCTCTTTAAAAAAATAATAATAATAAAAAAAAAAAAGTCATTCTCTGAGTATATCATATTTGGCAACATATATTTATCCTCTGTCTCTCTCCCTCTTTCCCATATACACTTGTCCATCGCTCTGGCATAAAACTGTTTTTCATGGAAGGGACCCATCTCAGGAGCTCCATAAATGCAACATGCACAGCCAATTCAAGCAATCACGCCTAACCCTTGAGTGTGCCGCCTGTAAATCCACTGCCGACTACTCCTTATGTGTCCCAGCCAAAGAAAAGACTGGCTTTGATTTTCAAAAGTTATGATACGGCAGTCCAACCAGATGTGATTTTTGTCTCTCTGACCCTCCTTAATATGGGCACTGAGCTATGAGTTATATCACTTATAGTATTCTAGCTGCCAATCATAACCTTTAATGAGCATGTTCACTTCATTTATTGCATATTAAACAGAATGTAAACAGGCCCCTGGATAGTCAGGAGGAGTGAGGAGAAACAAGCACTTCCCAAGAGAATAATATAGTCATTTAGGAAATTTCTCTTTACTGCAGAAAGAAGGTTGAGAGATATAGTATTATAGTGGGGGCTGTGCACTGGACATTTTCCAAGTCATTTTTTTATTTTTTATTTTTAATCTGCAGACATTCTCTCTCTCAAGTGCAAAAAAAAAAATCATGGAAAATATGATTACATCCTGCTCAAAGTGTATGGTTTATGTCAGTGTTTCTCAAAGTGAAGCGAGGGACACCAAAGGCTTTTAAAATCTTTAGAATTTTCTTTTTCCATAATCGTGTAAATCATATCCTGACATTGTCAACAGTATTACACATACGAGGGGCGTTCAAGTCAAACCAGGATTTTGGATTACGTAGAATAACAGAACACAGTTATGAGAGTAACAACTCCCTTTATTTCTATAAAAAATCAATTCTACATAATCTCCTGGTCCGGGCCAGGCTCGCTTCCCGTCTCTGTGTGCATGGAGTTTGCATGTTCTCCCCGTGCTTGGTGGGTTTCCTCCCACAGTCCAAAGATATGCAGAATAGGCTAATTGGCCTGAGTGTGTTTATATGTTTGTGTGTGCCCTGCGATGGATTGGCACACTGTCCAGGGTGTACCCTGCCTCGTGCCCTAAGTCTCCTGGGATTGGCTCGGTAATGATAATGATAAAGCGGTAAAGAAGATGAGTGAGTGAGTGAGTGATAATCCCCTGTTATACTAATGCACTTTCACTAGTGCTTGGATACCATCAAGGTAGAAAGTTTTCTCAGTACGTCAGAGCCATGATCGGACCGCTTGCTTCACGTCTGAAACGCTGGCCTCCCAGGAACTCCTTTAATGGCCCAAATGTGGAAATAGGTTGGAGTGAGGTCAAGACTGTAAGGGAATGTTGCAATAACTCCCAGTAGAATTTCTGCAATGTGCAAGTTGTGTTTGTGAATAATTCTGTGTACAGGTCATACGGACAGATGAGTTTCTTCTACAAGTTGGTGACAAGTTATCTGTCGATTCTCACGAATCAAGCTTTCTACTCGCTGAATATTCATGGGAACGACTGCAGTGGGCTCCAAGCCACCTCGGCCAGAGTTTGGCCTTTTGTACTTATAGTCATCGGCCTATTTGACAAGTTCCCCGAATGAAACACGTTTCAATCGAAACCTTAATGACTCAAAAACAAGTAGGTCTGTAAAAAACTGCACTTGGATTTACTGGGTTCTTTTGGGGAAAAATTCAGGAACAAAAAGTGTTTAACAAATTGAAGCTCTCTGGAATTCAAAGCTCGATTTGGATACACCAAATAGTCATCCTTTTATTATTCACATTCAGACGATGAGTACAAACCTAATATTTATATAGTACAATTATGTTCATAAAATTAAACTGTCCTGTGGGAGTCTGTGGAATTTATTTTACAGTCCCTGGCTGCAAAAACATTAAAAACCACTCGTTAATGTTGATGGTATTTGAATGAAGTTTCATAATGTAATACACCAATCTAGAATGTTTCTACGGTAGGGTTGCCACCTGCTCCTGTTTTCCAAGAACTGTCACTTTTTCAACACAATGACATAAAAAAAGTGTTGTTTTTTTTATTTGGCTGGTTCAGTTATATTTTAAGTAAAGTTCAGCCTTTATTCGTCACATATACATTACTGTACAAGGAAAGACGTCATTCTTGGCATATTAAAGCTTATTGTTAGTAGGCTAGGATCAGCCATTATACAGCGGCCCTTGAACAGACAGGGTTAAGGGCCTTGCTCAGGGGCCCAACTGTGGTAACCTGGCAGACCTGGGGTTCGAACCGCCGACCTTTGTAAATGACATTTCCTACAACATATAAAGTCCTGTGCCCATAATCACAAAGCTTCTTAAGCCTAAAAGTTGCTCCTAGTGATGAAATTCTAAGAAAATTCTTAGTTAGAATTATGACATTTTCTTAGAAACTCCCCTTAAATTTAGGATTAAATCGTAGTAAAGATAAAAATGATTCAGGAAACATCTTAGCCCTAAAAACAGCTCCTGAGGTAAAAATGGTTAAGAGTAGAGAGGAGGACTTTTAAGAGGCTTAAGAGTTTCTATAGCAGAGTACAAAATGGTGGAAAGAAGAAATATTCTCCAAACACTGAACATGAAGATAAAAGTGAACAAAGCTCTTCTGTCCAGTTTGGTTTTCTTGTTGTTTTACTTTCTTCCATTGTTGACTACATACCATCCAAAAGTGCAACTTAAATAAACTGTCCTGCAATCAAAAATTGTAAAAGCTGAGAGATTTTTCTCCCATCAGTCTAAAACAGTTTACAAATAATAAAATCAGTATGATAACTAAATGTAAGAACTTAAATATAGTAACTAATTCAAGTTAAGATATTGAGCCATAACAGAAACTTTGCATAAAGTAGCCTGTAGTCATGATTATACAATTTCTTTATATACAAACATTATGATTTCACTGTCTGTTCTATTATCATATATTCTATTGTCACAAAGAGCACATTTCAAGACCTTTACAGAGCTCAGAGGTTATTCTTTAGTCCTTGTGATTGGTTGAGCATCATCCCTAGCAACGGGGTCGACCACACCCCCTCGCTAAGATGAAAGTTTTTGCACTTTCCTTACTAAGAAGCTGCTCTAAGAAGTTTGCTAAATCACTTTTAGTCTAGGACTCCCAGCTAGGACTTTTTAGGCTAAGATAGGAGCTCTCTGAGAGAATTCTAAGAAGCTTTGTGAATACGGGCCCTGTTTTTATTTGGCTGATTATAAATACAGTAATATTTTATAACTATATATATATTGCATAATTATCAAACAAACTGAACAATAAACACAACAAAGGGCCAATTCTTAAAAATATCAGTCTCTAAGAGATGGTCAGTCCTTTTGTCTGTCTGTTAATAATTTTTTTAAGACAAAGGTGGCAACCCTGGTGTCCTCTCTGTACAAACACGAACCCTGATACCATACTTTTATCTACAGTCAGTGGCAACACAGGAACCAATGACACCTTGAAGTTAGTAGAATTCTCAGTGGTTAAGTGTGTGTGCCTGTGTGAGCAGGTGTTCTTGTGTACTTATGGGGAATAGTTTTTTGATACAGTTCGACTGTAAAAATGGTTGAATGTTCAGATTTTTTAAAAAGGTGAAAAAATGATATTTCACTTAATTAGTGATTTTTGTGTTGTTGTTGTTTTGTTTGTTTTTTTGGTTTTAGTTTTTAATAATAAGTCTGTGTTCCCAGACGTTAAAACCTATCCTAACCCGTCACCATCTGTGAGTCTTTAGTAGCTATATGTAAAAGTGGAACTGTGTGTCGACTTCTGGATTCCGTCCTGTTCTTTCTGCGGGATCCCATTTTCATCGTTAACACGGCATATAAAAACAGTGCTTGTTGAAAATATGCTCAAATTGCCTCGGAATGAAATATAAACATGTACAAATAACCCAGTGAATCAGTCATGTGAAAATAACTTTCCTCCTTTTCAATCCAACGTGGTGGGTTTCTCCTCCTCCTCCTCCTCCTCCTCCTCCTGCTGCTGCTGCTGCTGCTGCTTAGAGAGGATGAAACCAAATTCATGCACAGAGGTTTTAATCATAGTTCCTTTTGGAGACAGTGGTCTGCAGCTTTCTATGAGGAAAACAGTTGAATAAAAATATGAGTGTGGTCTGGGCGTCTCTCTCTCTCGCTCTCTCTTTCTACTGCAACACATCCGACAGTTCAACCCAAACCCTGGGCAGCTGATGCAAAAAGCAGCACTCCAACACGAAATGCCCCGAAATAATGTGGCAAAGCAGAGATATATAAAAGATTCACAGTCTGATGTTCAGTGCTTGGTTAGGAAGAGAAGGCAACAGTGGTTGATGGTTTTTAGTGAAGCGGGTAGGAAATACAGCAAAAATGATATCAGAAGATTTCCGAATTATATACCTATCATTTTCGTTCTTATATACATTATGATCAAGACACTAACGTCAAAAACAGGTTTAATAAGAAGTGATGGACCAATAACAATGATATGAAAATCTTGATTCGGGTAGGTCAGAAGACATTAATCTTGGATAAAAGCAGCTCTGACAATAGTGCTGGTTTGGAATTCCAATCACGGGATTAGAATAATGCTCGAACACATTATTATTTCTCCTTGTCGGAGCAGAGTGGAGGATGCGAATGCAATCAACTTTATTTTGTCCAGCAATCAAATAAAACACATGAGGCAGAAATGAGAATCGTTAAACAGACTATGGTCAGGTGATCAGCCAGCGACGCGAACGGGCCGAGGCGAGAATCAAAGCCAGGAGAAATCAAAGATCATAAACCAGGATATCACTGATGGTAATAATAATAATAGGCCTTGGTGTAGACTATGCACAGCATATACTTTGCAGCTACTTAGAGCCTGGAGACTAGAGGCAAGAGGCGGGGTACACCCTGGATGGGGTGCCAATCCATCCAACACACACACTATGGCCAATTTGGGAACACCAATTAGCCTAATCTGCATGTCTTTGGACTGCGGGAGGAAACCGGGGTACCCGGAGGAAACCCACCAAGCACGGGGAGAACGTGCAAACTCCATGCACACAGAGACAGGAATCGAACCCGGACCCTGGAGGTGCAAGGCGACAGTGCTAACCACTACACCACAGTGCCGCCCGAATTTCGGCATAGACTTTATTCTATAGCAACAGCACGTTCACAAGGATGTGTAGGCAGCACAGTGGCTTAGTGGTTAGCACTATGGCCTCGCACCTCCAGGCTAGAGGGTTCGATTCTCACCTCGGGGTCTGCGTGCATGTTTTCCATGTGCTTGGTGGGTTTCCTCCCACAGTCCAAAGACATGCAGATTACACTAATTGGTGATCTCAAATTGCCTGTTTATTGTTTACGTGTGCTCTCTGCGATGGATTGACATCCAGTCTAGGGTGAACCAAAGAATCCTTGGATAATAGACTCAAGGCCTCCCCACAACCCAGTACAGGATAAAACAGTATCGGAGATAAAAGAATGAACGAACAAACAAAAACAAAACCCTATGCCACTATATGATTAAGTGACACTTAAGAATTTTCGTACGAATATATTTATTTAAATCTTATGCATAGAGTCAGAGGTAATGCTGTTCCTTTAAAGTTCCTACCATGAGAGAGTCATCAGGACATGAAGATTTTGAGGTTCTCTTTGGGAGTGACAAGAATGGATAGGATAGAATAAAGAATGAGTCCATCAGAGTTACAACCCATGCCAGATGTTTTGGAGACATCGTCATCGAGGACAGATCGAGGTGGTGGTTTCGACCAGAGCTGGTTCAGAGGAGAGATTTCGAGCATATCGGTAGAAGGATGTTGAGGTTGGAACTGCCAGGCAGGAGGTCTAGAGGAAGACCAAGGAGGAGATTTGAGAGGACATGAAGTTGGTTGGTGTGAGAGAAGAGGATGAAGGACAGGGTTGGACGGAGGCAGATGATTCGCTGTGGTGACCCCTGAAAGGGAACAGCCGAGAGACAAAGAAGAAAGAAAAAGCGAGAATCATCAGGACAGAGGGTGTTGAGCTTTGTTGCTTTTATGTTTCTGTCGTTTTTCTGTTCCAGAAAAAAGGGCCTCGTAAAAATAAAGGACAGTTTACAGCTCCTACAATGTAAGTGCTATCAGGGACTGTCTTGTTTCATGGATATTCTACAACATTAATGGTAACGCCATCCATCCATCCATCCATCCATTTAGGAACCTCTGTAGTCCAACTAGGGACCAATGGAGGCCAGTGAGGGACCAGTGTATTTAATCCCATTTTTACGACCGTGGCAGGACCTCCGGTCAACATTCACACACCACAGGCAGTTTGGAAGCGCCAATTAGTGTAATCCGCATGTATTTGGACTGTTTGAGGAAACCAGAGCACTCGGAGGAAACCCAGCAAGCACATGGAGAACATGCAAACCCCAGACCCCGAGGAGGAAATCGGACCCGGACCCTGGAGGTGGAAAGCGTACGTACAAACCACTAAGTCACCGTGTCACCAATTGGACCAACTGTAGAAATGATTCAAATGTATGACGGCTTGTCCTTCAATAAATGAGAATACAATTGTATTCATTAGGACATTTCTGATGTTGAAAGAGGAAGAAGGCAATTCAGAATGTGTAGCAATTTCAGACTGGTAACAGATCACAGCACAGATAATCACGCCTGGACGTGTTCGCAGAAAAAAAAAAAAACCCAACTCAAACACACACACACACACACACGAGCACCAGAAGTAACACGTAGACACAGAGAATATCTGACCAGATGGAACCAGCTGTAAGGGATTTAACACCTGAAGCCTCATTAGGTCACGATGCGATGATTTACATCCTGCTATCTGTTCTCCGTTCTACTGGCAGGTTTATACGGCTGAATTTGAACTCAGTTTTAAATCAGTGTGAAATTACAGGGTGTGCAGTGATGCCAAAACTGATATTGATAGCACACTGTTTCTATTTGTGGTTGCAGAATTTTCCACGAGGAGCTGTAAAGTGATTGATTATCTTTCTAGATTAAAAAAAAAAAAAAAAGTGGATTCTAGTAGCCTTAGGCACACCACAAAAGCGTGAGTCAACATCCCGGCAGCTTGACGTGTTAAGGCTAAGTATTGCTATGGGCTTGGGTTTTATACATATTAAACAAGATGCTACTTCAGAACATTAAAGCCATAGATAGATAGATAGATAGATAGATAGATAGATAGATAGATAGATAGATAGATAGATAGATAGCCAACCAAAGAAAGTTAATGATTCAATCACTGTTATTAGTAAATGTAATATATTTAGTATATTATGGAATAATATCAACACATCATAAAGTATGACATCACGTACATATATGCCGCAGAAAAGCAAATGAAAAGAACCAAAAACCGTGAAATACTGTAGATGTTCATTTTTTAAACTTTTCTCGTTTTGAGATCTCGACAAACTAATACCAAACTGCTGAGTCCGACTGTTACAAACGCACGCTCTAGTTCCTGTTTTAAAGGACACTGTGTCAAGTGTCAGTCGTTGCTTAATAAATCCCGAAGTACAAGAGGTAACTTATTCCTCTAAAGAAGAATCCTCGCACGATTCAGCACGTCCGCTCGCTCTGAGCTCACGTCACAGTAATGTTAATTGTCTTAAAAGAAAAAAAAAAAACCCAGTCATTGCATCTGCAGATTTGGGGCTCAACATGGGGATCTAAATTAGAAATCAGAAGCATCTACGACTGCGCTTCCCTCTCTAACGAGACATTTTGTACTTTCTTTCTTTCTTTTTTTGAAACTTCTCTTGTACTGTACCAGTTCCAAAGTACATCTGAAAGTGGTCAGCGGTCAGTTCAGTGCATACACATTAATGACAAATGGAGTCATTATACACACACACACACACACACACACACACATGCACACAGGCAAACCACAGCATTCTTTGGTCAGTGCATTTTTCTTTTTAGTTCTAATATTTCTAGCAAATATGTAGACTCTTGACCTAAGACAAGTTTCAGTGCAGGGGGATTGAACCAAATGACATGTGGCAGCATGTACACTCATCTTTTGTAACATCATCTTCCTGATGCATCCCCCCCCCCCCCCCCCACTGCCCCACCCCCCTCCCAACGCTCGCAATCACAGGGGCTTATTTTTTGAAACAAAACCTAATTTTGTTTGTCATTGGGATGCGGTTGGAACATCGGCTTTCGGATTTCAAGACCTCAAGCGGCATTGTGGTCAGCGCAGCTCACATTCATGTCTTTGTATGGACATGTTCGAGGAAAGCTGCTACTTGAAGAATACAAAGGGAACAGCGAAGCAGCGTGCTCGCCAAACCGTTTCCCGGGAAGAAGAAAAAAAAAAGGCAACTCTTCATTGAGCAATGAGATATTTATTACGGCAATATCACAGCGCTGTGGAATCCTCGGCTCACAATCGCGTCAGAAGGTGTTGATTAACTTTCAGTATCAGCACGGCCTCTGACGACAGTGCAGACGAATCGGGATCGCGGCCGAATATTAATGTGCTCAGTCGAATGTGGTATTGTTCATTGTTCATGTTGACGTTCCACGTAAAAGGTAAAATTGGAAATAAATTCTTGGAATAAATGAGCACAAAATATGCTATTATTTAATAAAAACAAGCATATAACCGCTGATATGTAAATATTGATAGGGTGCCAATCTACTGCAGGGAACACACTCTCCACTGTGATTTGAACATTTGGCAGACGCCCTTATCCAGAGCGACTTACATTTTTATCTCATTACACATCTGAACAGTTGAGAGTTAAGGGCCTTGCTCAAGGGCCCAACAGTGGCAACTTGGTGGTCGTAGAGTTTGAACCTGCGACCTTCCGTACTGTACATGACTGTGCATGTGTGACAAATAAAATTTGAATTTGAACTCCATGCACACAGAGACGGGAATCGAACCCGGAACCTGGAGGTGCAAGGCGACAGTGCTAACCACTACACCACCGTACCGCCACTTTATAAACATTTATTTATTTTTAGAACTCATGCACATAGACCCGAGGTGGGACACGAACCCGGACCCTGGAGGTGCAAGACCACAGTGTAATATCTATAAAAAGTGCAATGTGTTGTTCATTTATACCTGAGAAAATGTAATTATTGGAAGTTGCCTATTGCAAAAAGGCTTACGGGTGCATTTAGAGGTTGGGGGTTCAAATCTCACTTCCAGTGAGTGTTAGGATTGCATGTTTTCTTTGTGCTTGGTGGATTTCTTCCAAGTATTCAGTATTCAGGTGTAGGCTGATTGGTGTTTCCAAATTGATTGCTATGCGATGGGGATGCGCCCCATATTGTCCCTGGAATAGGCTCCGTCGCCCCCACGATAGTGGATGAATGTAATCATTGTCAAATCACTGCGGTGTAAGAGGAATAAAACACTGTTCCCAGATCAGTAACACACCAGGCCACCCCATCGTGAGTTATTTTTCCCTGGTCATGCTTTATTCCTCACAAAACTGTTATGTTTATCATGCTGAGTAACCTAACCCGGTGTTCCAGACAGAAGGAGCTGACAGCATGTTGTTATACTAGGCCCGAAATGTTTTCAGTGCCATGGGGGTGGAAACGGGGGAGGATCGGTGAAAGAAGAGTTCACAGTCCTGAACTATCTGCTTCTGGCGTCCGCGTCAGTCTTTACTCCTATCGCTTCGACCTTTCTGCGAAATTTCCAGCAGGATGTATTTGAGCGTTGCGCCACACTCCACTCCCTGCCATTTAGTTTGCTTTGGAGTGTGCGGGGAATTTGATGTGAGGCCCATTTAAGTGTCGCACCATGCTGTGCAGCACACGGCTGGCTTTAACAACAACCCTGACAGCATAATCACAGAGTCTGCAAAAGGGATGGGACTGAAGTTTTATGAGCAGTCATTAAAAATGTGCACCATCCGTTTTTTTTTTTTTTTTTTTTTAATTCTCTGTCGTAAAGTCAACTGACTTTTCCATCAATGGAAAGGGCCACTTTGTAAAGGCATTCACAAAGCACTATCATTTAATCATGAGTTTAAGGGAAAAAAAAAGATAATAAACACCAAAGTGCAATTTGTCTTCAACAGCTGGAATTCACACCTTAATAGAGTTTTATTGCTCGGTGTCTCGAAAGCCTCTTATCATACACAGGAATACGTTTTATGCGGCAACAAGCTGGTGCTAATTTCTGGTCGCAAATCCAAGAAAGCGCGATCATATACGTTACACACCGTTCGCACATGGTGTCTCAGAAGTCTCTATACACCGGGGGAACTGGTGAATGCTTTCTATGAAGCATCCTGTCCGCCGTGCAGTCGTCTCTCCGCGCTAGAATGTTCCGCGTGTAATTGTTCATTTATTATGTTAATTTCTTGTCTGTATGGAGACTTCTGGGAGATGTGTTGGAGAGACACAGTCATCCTCTCGCACTGCATGTCCTCATGACCTGACTCTTGGACAGGAAGAGCGCTGGTGATTATGAGGAGACCCCGGGCTCTGACCTGCTCTTGCAGCTTTTTGGCAGCAGCCCGGCCGATCCGGCTAAGGAGGCCCCGGAAATGTCTCGACACATATCGCAGCCCCCACAGCGGGTGAGAGGTGGGGAAAGGGCAAGAATGTGAAATGTGTGAAAAATGTGCATAAATCTGTCTTGTATCTCCTCATTCGTGTTTTCTTCTGAATGTCATCGGATTCGAAGAAAAAAGTCCCAAGCAGGTTTTACGCACCAGACGACACGCCACATATAACGCCCGTCTGAGCCGAGACCAAGACCAAGGCTGTGCAGAGAAAGAATAATCAGCATGGGGGAGTTTTTTTTTTTTTTTTTTTTGTCCCCTCCTTGCTTTTATATTCGTCAGGCCCTTCTCAGACAATGTGACATGGCACACGTTATTAATTCTGGCTGAGTGGAGAGCCTGCCCCACCATCTGCTTAGGTCACTGCTGTTCACTGAGGTCGGCGTTGCCACCCCCCCCTCCGCCCCCTTTTCGTCCACCCCTCCTTTCTCTCTCTCTCTCTCTCTCTCTCTCCCCTACTCCAACAGACACCCAGCCTGCACTGCCTGCCTGCTCTCAGACAATGCAGCCAACCTGCTCTGTGGAAGAAGGGGGGGGGGGGGGGGGAGTGTGAAGGGTGGCTGGCGGGGCTGCGAGAACAATGTCAGGTGATTGCGTGGCACAAGTTGATATACATTACAAAAGACTCTCCAGCCTCTTTGTGTAGCACATGCACACACACTCACACACACACACACACACACACACACACACACACACACACACACACACGCTTAACTGCCTTTGCGTTTGAGCTTGGCGTTATGGACTTGCACTACCCCACCCCTTGACACACACAAAAAGCTTTTCGCGTGGCAAGGCGTGTGTGAGGGTGGGAAGGGGGAGATGAGGGGCGAAGAGAGGATTTACATGTGTGTGTGTAAGACAGAGAGAGAGAGAGAGAGAGAGAGAGAGAGAGAGAGAGCAAAAAGGGCATCATCTGTTATCCGTCTTCCTTTTAAAATCCCTATTGATTGATGATAGTGTTTGGGTATCTATCTTCCCAAATTGATGGTTAATAAGAAGACTTCTATCTGGAGTCACACACACATACACACACCTCTTAAGGTTAAGATGATGACATGAGCCTTTAAAGTTACACCAGACATGAGAGATGTATTTATATGATGTATTCGTTCGATCCAACGTCGTGGGCATTCATTGCATCCCTTCGGATTTTTGTGTAGTTCATTCTTCTTTTTAATGCCCTGATTTGACAATAAGAGCTGATAATAAATAAATAAATAAAATTTTCTGTAGAATGCTTAAATTCTAGGCATTTATATATATAAAAAAAGTCTAGATCTAGAAAAAAGATCTAGAAAAATGTCTGTCGTTTCAGGTCAGATAGGACTGTGCTTGAAGTCCATCGCTGTTAACAGTTAATAGTCTTATAATAACACATGTTACTAATATATAGATTCAGGAACTGCCCTTAGGATTCCATCAAGACCTTAGATCTTATTTATTACTTCCTACCACTTTTGCTAGGGAAAAAAAAAAAAAAACAGTTTTAAGGCATCATCTCGGGCGTGCTTGTGTGTCAGCGAGGTGAGGGGTGAAAGGTCAAGAGCTCAAAGACAGCTGGTGTCACAAAACAACAGCCGGGTGAGTCAGCTAAGCACCAAAGAGAGAGAGAGAGAGAGAGAGAGAGAGAAAGAAATTGTTGTACTGCATAAATACAGTGTGTGCATTGTAGCGAGCAGGTGGGCTGTTGGGCTTAAAACAATAGCTCTCCCTGTAGCAAAACCCCCAGTGCGTCAGAAGAACACACACTCTTTGCTCTCCAGGCTCTCGTAATAAAACACCACTATTCCTCCGTAAATCCAGTCCAGCAGATAACCGAATTTTCCATTTCGGAGGATTTTCCCGCCCTGCGTCTCTCCTCTCGGCTCTCTCGCCTCGGCACCGGAGAGCTTGGCTGACATTTGACTCACGGTGGCTGTGTTGTGGTAATGATCTTCCTTTCCTGAACGGTGAGCTCATGCATCAAAAACCAAAGGCAGATGGCATCCAGTCACCCCAGAACATTCCGAACATTTTGGTTTTGTGGTCTTAAAAAGACAGGAAATCATTCACTACATTCTCCAGTATTTGCCTTTTTTTAAAATCTCATCACCTCCCTGTGGGTTATTTTTTCTTCTGGAATACAAGAGAAGAGAGAGAGAGAGAGAGAGAGACTGAGGACCGGACGTGGTTCCTTGGCTATGAAACCATAACATGGAAAGAGTGAGATTGACCCAGTCGACTCTGCCAAAGCTCTGATAGACCCTCTGCGTTTTTCCATTGTTTTCATTTGCCTGTTTTTTTTTTTTTTGGTTTCTCTTTTTCCCCCCTTTCTCTGTTTCCACTTAATGAATTTTAACACCGGATTCCTGCCTTGGCTCCCACTGCATCTGACTGAGATACATTCTGAGAAAGAAGCTTTTGATGCAATCAGCTTGGAGAGATGAAAACATCCGAGATTGCATCACATTTCTGGATAAACAACCCGGCCGGGCCATGTCTTGGTGGTTTATAGAGTTTGTAGAGATAAAAATATGCACGGTGCAAGCACACACAGACACCAATCGGGCATAACATTAAAACCGTTAACATTAGACACCACCCAGGTTTTGGGTTTCTCTTGTGCCAAAAGCACAACATTGACCACTCGGGGTCCGGCTCCAGCGGATCCTTTGGGCGCTGTGGATTGCAGGGTGGGGTCTCTGTGGAGCGGGATTGTTTGTCTGGTGCATCCCATGGGTGCTCAGTCACATTGGGATCTGGGGAGGTTGGAGGCTGAGTCGGCAGCCTCGGGCTCGTTGCCTCCTGGGCTGACTGTGTTGCACTGGGTGTTCTGGTTCCATCAAACCCAGCAGTGATTTTTTCAGCTATTTTTTTTGTTGTTGTATATAATGGTACACTTAGTCTTGTTCACCCCTTTACTTCTGGGGTCGAATGCGTCTAGTTTTGCAACGTGCAGAAGCGAGACACTTGATGAAAAGTGTGTAAAATCTGTTTTTACTTTTTTAGGTGCAAATCCAGGAACTGTAGCCAGAATTCACCAAGCGGGAATTGTTCCTTGTAATTGCTCACACTTACACAAATGAGTAAAAACTAAACAAAGTTCAGAGAGCTGGACTGATGAAGGAAAAACAAACAGGGCACCTCAAGATGAGTCTTAACTGCACGTCAGTATTTTGTTGAGTGTATCTGGACTTTATGTAAGTATTTTCCATGCGTCAGACTTTTTACTTCTAC